>CM063497.1:99086172-99106172 GCA_032207245.1 Pardosa pseudoannulata | reverse complement strand
ACAGGAGAATAAGAGGGGGAAACTACCGAGCACGCCACACCCACCGGGGGTAATGGACTTAAAAACGATTGACAGGAAAAAAAAAAAAAATGAATCATTCGCCACGCCTCTCCTTTGAAGTGGGGAGAGCCATTTCGGGGCGATATAGTGATGCCCTGAAGTACAGGATTTTGAATAAAATCACTGATACGTTGAAAACTTAGGGTGAAGTTTTTTAAATTCAGGAAGGCCAGGCCTTACTTTAAGATTATTACGAATCTTATCATTCCTCACGTACCAAGAAGCAGAAACATATTTTTTTAAGACAGAATTTTGTACAACTTGAAGACTCTTCAGATAATTCAGAGAAGCAGTTCCCCAAATAAGAAAACCATAGGTCGTAATGGGTTTGATGTAACTTTTGTATAACAATAAATTTCTTTTCGTATGTAGGCGGCTGCGATAATTAAGATAAGGATTTAGAGTACCAACTGCAGCCTTCATTTTAAGAATAATGTTTTCGATATAAACTCTCCAATTTAATCTGGGATCTAGGCTAACATCTAGGTATATATCAGTGGCGTTTGGTAGGTTTTTATGCAAGGTGTGCAGATAACATCTATTTTCCAATAAATCTTTAATTACTGAGACATCTGAGCTCTCCATTCTGAAACGGGTTATTTATTATGTATATAAATTTAAAGATTACAAAAAATAAAATATTTACCTACGAGTAGTCGAGTTACAACTATAAAAACAGCTAAACCTATGAGAATTCTACTAGCACTGAAGCAAAAATCTTGTCTTTTGTTGTATGGTCTCATATCGGCGTCGAAAAAGCAACGCTTTGGGCGTCTTATTGGTGCCTCATCCGGATGCTCATTGGTGCCAACAAACCGAACGTCTACTCCACGTGCAGAGGATTTCGCTGCACGCTGGCACAATAGAGCGAACTGTTTCTTGTTCGGTCAGCAAATTAAATTATATTTATTAATTGTTTTTAACATTTGAAAATCATATATTCTGCGAAAAACTTCTTGACAATTTTTAAAAACAAAACCAGGGATATGGTGTTACATAATATAACTTTTATACTGTCTGTAAGACACAATGAATGGAAAAATTTGGACTGTCCTGTTAAAATTCGTTTCTTTAAAACAAAACAACATTGTTTTTCAGCTAACTATTTCAATAAATATAATACATCACCGAATTAATTTACCACACTAAAACATTTTACTTTATATTGATGAAATACTTCTTTTATATTTCCATGAAAACAAAATCATACAATATATAAATTTAAACATTAACCGTTTTTAAAATCGTATGGGCAGTTAATCAGTTAAAAAACCTCCCCCCCCCAAAAAGTCCCCGCTCTAATAGAACGATTAATAAACCGTACCTTCGGATGATTCTGAATACCAAGTGCAGAAAAAATATCTGCACTTGCCTCAGATTCTTCTATCGACTGAGATTCAGCTATAGTATGCTCTGCTTCTCCAGTAGCCCATACATATAAAGCGTGATTTTCAATTTAGTACGCAGTGCATACGCATCAGAACTTCCTATGTTCGTTTGCGCACTACGTGTTGCAGCACCTAGTACCGCACGCACTGCGGGAATACAAGCAAGCAAATCAACATAATATTTGAATATATTATAAATAATATTTATTATATACCATATAAAGATAGGTAGAAGTAGGTGCAAAAAATTATTGTCCCTCATAATTTTGCCATGGTGTTCAGTGCACACCCTGCACATATGGACCGCACGCCACTGGTATATATATATATATATATATATATATATATATATATATATATATATATATATATATATATATATATATATATATATATATATATATATACATACATATATTTCTCTCACCAAACTTGCAAATATATCTGTCGCGATAGAAGGGAAGTAAGATTAAGTGGTAAATACCTGATAATTGTGTGTTGAAGTTGAATCGGGGTACCTGGGCCGAAGGCCTTACCCCAATTGATGAGAGATAAGAAATTCGTTAGAAGTGTCCTTCTTTAAATCACAACAAATATATAAAATATGCACGTCTTTTAGATAAGTTAAAAATTAATTAAAAGTTATAAAATAGGCCCATAAGTATATTAAAATAATTAAAGAAGAGATGAAAAAGACTAGAAGAAAGTTTAGGGATAGCAAAGGATTATTATTTTATTTTATCATTTTATATATTTTTTTAATTAGGAAAAGCACGAGTTGCCATTAACAAATTAACTTAATCTCAATGCAGTAGTAAGATAAGAGAAGTATGCATTGTGCAGCATACAAGTAAGATGTAATCGAAGCGATCAGAGAAGAGCTCAGATCAGGTTCTGTGGCGCCATCTATTGAATGGCCGCGCGATTGGGCAACTGTTTAAGGGAGAAATTAATGGCGAAAAATTCCAAGTTAAGGAATCATGGCGGCTCTAGGCCGCTTCCTATGCTTAACCTTACGATGATCATAGTCCGGCAAAATTACCTGATAAATCAACAAACTAAAAATACAATTCAAGTAATAAAATAAAATTAAACTATTTTTTTTTTCAAATTAAAACACAAATTGATTTTTTCCAAAGATATAGACATAATTTATTTTCTTGAATGTATAGTACTACATATATATCTCAAATAGTTCTCCTTTTCTCCTTCAATCAAACACACGTTATCATTAAAATGTAAGTAGATGTTAATGTAAGTAGATGATTAAAATGTAAGTAATGTTTTACTTTTGAAATGAGTTTAAATATCAGTGTGTCGTTCACCAGTGGAACACTAATATTAAGATTTCAGTATATTTGGAAGTTCTTACGAATTATAAAACTATTGATAAACCAACAAAATAAAAATACAATTCAAGTAATAAAATAAAATTAAACTATTTTTTTTTTCAAATTAAAACACAAATTGATTTTTTCCAAAGATATAGACATAATTTATTTTCTTGAATGTATAGTACTACATATCTATTTCCAATAGTTTATTTTCTTTACCTTCTTGATTTTTCTCCTCTTCAATCAAATACACATTATCATTAACATGTAAGTAGATGTTAATGTAAGTAGATGATTAAAATGTAAGTATTATTTTACTTTTGAAAAGAGATTAAATATCAGTGTGTCGTTCGCCAATGGAACACTAATATTAAAATTTCAGTATATTCGGAAGTTCTTAAGTATAATAAAACTAATGATAAAAAAAACAAAGTAAAAATACAATTCAACAAAGTAAAATTAAATTAAACTATTTTTTTCAAATTAAAACACAAATTGATTTTTTCCAAAGATATAGACATAATTTATTTTCTTGAATGTATAGTACTACATATATATCTCAAATAGTTCTCCTTTTCTCCTTCAATCAAACACACGTTATCATTAACATGTAAGTAGATGTTAATGTAAGTAGATGATTAAAATGTAAGTATTATTTTACTTTTGAAAAGAGATTAAATATCAGTGTGTCGTTCGCCAATGGAACACTAATATTAAAATTTCAGTATATTCGGAAGTTCTTACGTATTATAAAACTAATAATAAAGCAACAAAGTAAAAATACAATTCAACAAAGTAAAATTAAATTAAACTATTTTTTTCCAATTAAAACACAAATTGATTTTTTAAAAATATATAGACATAATTTATTTTCTTGAATGTATAGTACTACATATCTATCTCAAATAGTTTATCTTCTTTACCTTTTTGATTTTTCTCCTCTTCAATCAAACACACGTTATCATTAATATGTAAGTAGATGTTAATGTAAGTAGATGATTAAAATGTAAGTATTGTTTTACTTTTGAAATGAATTTAAATATCAGTGTGTCGTTCACCAATGGAACACTAATATTAAGATTTCAGTATATTCGGAAGTTCTTAAGTATTATAAAAGTAATAATTAGGATTATTCGAAATTATAACATGGATTGAACTTTAAAATTTCGACGCACATTCGGTATTCGATTTTAAAGGATTACAGTTTATTATTTTGTTTAAGCGAGCTAATGAGTCCGGGACCTACTACTTAAAGCTGATATCGAACGATTATAAACACCCATGCCATCAGAGTGTTTCCAACCCACGAACTTCGGTGCTGAAAAGCAGTTCTCTACCATTTGGCCATCGTTGGTCTTCACGTTTGAAGACACTCTGGGATTTATCGTATTTGGTCTAACGATGTCCATTCGAATGACAGGAAAATTGTTCTCAAACTCTGATATAAGAGCCCCCCCCCCTACTCATTATTGTCGGAATAATTTTCCATATTTGAGAGAAGTGAAAATTTGTTGTTTTGAAGCAACTTTGGGTATAACTTGAGCAACTTCTGTTGTTGATCAAACTCCAAAAATGGTTGTTTATATCGGATCTAATGATGCTCTTTCGAATGTCAATAAAATTGTCCGAAAATACCAACGTGTGGGGGGAGTGAAATTTTTAGACTTTGGGACACCTTTAGGAGTGTTTTTTGCAGCATTTTCGGGTGTTGATTAAACCTCGAAGGTGGTTGATCTAATAACGTATTATATATGTTTCATGTTTAGAAGATCATTTAAAAAAATCCATGTTATTCCCCTCCCCTTATAGATTTTTAAACAATTTTTTTTAATTGAGCAAGAGATGAAATATGTTCATCAAATCTGATCAGACAGTGATTAAACGTAAGAGGTAATTTCAAACGTTAGTTTCCGTCACAGGGGAGCAAAGATTTTCAGGGTTTATTTTCAGTTATATTTAAGCCATAAATCGACATTAAATTTAATTTTTCTTAAATCAGGTGTTTCCTTTCTAAATTCAATATTTTGAAATATTTTGTTAATTTTCAAAATGTTCCTTGTACAATAATTTTGATTTTTTTCTCTTTAATTTTATCCTTTTTAATACTTAAAAATATATTTGGACACCTAAAAGGTATTATTTTGCAGATAAACTAAATAGTTCATTTGAGGGGAATACTTTTTAATCGCATGTTGAATTTTCATAAAAAATTGACGTATATCTAAATTAAAATTTAGCTTTTATAACTGTAATAGATTCAAAATTCAAAGAAAATAGCCCAAATATTTTTAAATCAAAATAGGAGTTCTTGCTAAATATTTTTTAATAATTCCATAAAATTTTTTAAATGGTTTTTGTATGGGACTTAGTTTAAAATTAAAGATTTTAATTGCCCAACTGTTAAGGATCTCGCAAATTGACGTAGTTTTCAAAAACTTTTGATTTCAAAAACTTTTGAAATTTTGTTTAATTTTCTCCCAAAATATATAATACTAGTACGCATATATCGATACACAAACGTTAAAACTAAACATGAAAACTAGCAAACATATATTTAAAGATCTTACTAATTCGCTTCATGTTTGCTATTTTAGTGGAAGTCTATGCTCTTTAATCAAACAAATCTAATCGTATCACATGCATCTAATTTGAAAATCTGAAATCGTCAAGGGCTGCCAATATCTTTTTTAAAGAGCAACTACTCTATCACCTAAACGACAGATGGATTAGTCGGACTCCCTTGACCTAGTACTCTTTTTCAGCCTGTGACATAAAATTTTATTATACAAATCGTTCGTTAGACCGATAATGAAGTACAGCTGCAAGGTAGAGTGGAATATTTGTATGAATTCTCTGCACTTAAGACTTAAATAAAGTCTTTTCTGTTTAACATGACGTTTATTTAATGGATTAGTAATATACCTAGATCAGTTTTGTAAACGATTCCAGGAATAGTAGAGCTTATTATACGAAACTTATGCCGACCAGATATGCAATTCCCTCTTCATGAAGAAAAAGATCGATGCAAGTCTGCTGCGGTGTAGTACATTGCTGTTGTTATTTCAAAGCCATTAATAACCCAAGATTGCTTTATATAGTCTTTAATTATAGTAAAATGCCACTAATTTATATAACAATATTCAAATATAAAACAAAAAACAAGGAAATATGCTAAAAAATATAAAAAAATTAAAAAGCAAAAGAAGCACTCCAAGTGCTACACCTGAAAGAAATATTGCCAAAGTCCAATAGGACACTGCATTCTTTTCCTTCCTTCTGAATTACTCCAGCAACCCTATAATTTTTACATTATTCTGTGCTGACGTGTCTTTTGTTCCATTGTCCTGTGCACAATGCGTCCTTTCCCGGCTCTGTCCAGAAGGACCAGTACTCCAAGGATGTTCCTAAATCGCCTCCTGGTGACCAATCACAACACTCCAAAACTTGGTAAAATTTAAGTGCAATCGTTTTCACTGGCCACACCACACATTTCCTGGAGTAGCGAAAAAATACTTGGGCATTCAACCCACAACGTGTGAGTGCGGCGAGCAAATCAGTTTCGCAAACCTTATGTCAAACATAGCTGCTCTCTCACAAAGACAATATATCTATGCGAGACTCATATTGTGTCCATTTATCTTCCTTTCCAGACTTCCTGGGCATTTTCATTACCTGTAGTGTTTAGTTTCTTTATGTTTGTATTATGTCTTTCCTATAGAGAATGTGCGCATGACGTCAGATGAAGTAAAAATTGCAGCTCAACTTCCTCGTTGGCAAAACATTTGAATTTCCTACGGATTGTGCTTGTTATTGGGATTTTAATTTTGTCAATTATCTGCAAATGGTGACAAGCTGTTATACGCATGGCTGTAGTAAGCGTTTAAAAAAAGGTGAAATGTTTGGAATTTATTGCTTTCCTAAAGATCCTACACTGCGAATTCTTTGGATAAAAGCTATGAAAAGGCAAGACTGCATTCCAGTTTCTTCGAGAATTAATGAATGAAATAAAATATAAAAGATTATAGATCACATAAAAGTAATAGATTATATAAAAATTATTATGCTCTAAGAATTTTTTTATTATCACTAAGTTTTTTTTTTTTTTTTCATGTTCCTAATGTATTTTCTATGCTTTTTTGAGAAGTACTGTACCTATAATTGTAATTAATTTTTGTTCTTCAAATGATCAGATTTTGCACATTTTTATTAGATTCTTATTTATGTAATAGTTTATTGTACCTGTTAACATAATTAAAATAGTTATGCTTTGATTATGATAGTTAATAGTACTGTGTAAAGTGTTTATTTTTTTTAATGTATAATTTTGTAAGTGCTAAAATATTTATTTTTAATTACTTTGCCAGGTTCTGACGTTTCCTTCAACTTCCGTTAAATAAAATTTAGTTTTATTGTATACGTGATCCATATCGAAGCTCATAAGTTACAATGAAAAAAAGCAATGTTTTGCCAACGGAAAGTTGAGTTGCAGTCAGCACTCGTAAACATGCACTTTCTCTATAGAGTTGATGACCTTTGGTAGAATACCCTCCCCCCACCCGACAAACACACACACACATTTCTCAAACCGATGTAGCCCCTTCCATTGCACATCAATCAATGTCAAAATGAATATCAAAGATTACGGAAATTAGCACACCCCGTATTTTGACCAAGAAAAGATAGACTTTTTTGACCAGGAGATTAAATTTATCAATTTTTCACTTAATAAATAAGTAAAAATAACATATTTTCTAGTATTATGACATCATTCTTTTAACCATCTCATATAATGATTTCTTATTTTAAATTATTTAAATATCGTCTGCATTATTGTCATACGTTTTATCACTGAACTTAGATATTATGTTAATAATTTTCTTCCATATTTGGTTTAAATAACAGTTCAAGTACATATGTGATAGTTTTAAATTGAATCACCGATTATTTTTTGTTGCTATGAAAATGTTATCACTGGTATTAACAACAAATTCTATCTACCTCCAGGGTGTAGTAGAAATGATAGTTTCATTCCTTTACTTCCATTAATTGAGACAAAAAAAAAAACTTAAAAAAAAACGAAGAACTTAACAATAATTTTAAAGTAGCTAAGGATACTTTAAATTACCTTTCTAAATGAATTCTACGTGATTCTAAACTGCATTCACAGTATCGGGAAACATTAGAGGAGTATGAAGATATACAAATTATTGAGCGTGTACCTAATAATTCTCAGTCAAAAAACAAACCATTTCTTTATCTGGCTTATAAAGTACTTTACAATTGTGAAAAATTAAAAAAATTTTACTTATCCCGTCATATGACGGGCTATATGCCAGTTTTCTATATTTTTCCATATATGGGAAATCTTATAGGATTACAGTAATTTCCACTCAAATTTCGGCTCAATAAATCAAATGACATAATTTTCTAGATAAATCCAATAAACTAATACAACAATATGTTATCTCTTTCAACTGACATGAATTTTTCAGATACCTTTACAGTATCCGAGAAATAGCGCAAATGCCGCGAAGCTACCCAACTTGTCGCGGGAAAGTATCACTGTATACCCATTGAAAGCTTTATTTTGTCTCATTATTTTCAATTTTAGGTAATTTTGGGGAAGGTAATTTAAATACAGTTATTTTCAACTGTGTTAGCATTCACCTTCAGTTTATTCAGACCTGCCAACTGCTACGGAAACATCGTAGTTTCTACGAATTTAAGAAATAATTACGATCCTACGAAAATCAGTCAAAAAATACGATTTTTTGTCAAAAAATATATACAATAATAAAAAATTACATCGCATTCGGAAAATCAAAATGAGTGAATATATTTCCGCAAGCAATATAAGGAAATCCGTAAAAAAAAACTTTCCGATCAATTTTCGTGTAACAAAGTTGCTATACCATACCCACTCGAAGGTAGAAATTTTTATCTGTCCGTCTGTCCTCGAAATTTTGAAGCGGTTGAACCTGCATGGATACAGACATCCATATTGGATTCTTGAGGAGTTAGGGTTAGCAAAATTCAAAGCGAGTAAAGTTTAAAACGAATAAATTTTAGTCAGCATAATTGAAAAATGGAACAATATTTATTAAATAAAAAGGGAAATTGTTCCTCATACGGTAATATCAATAATTTTGGATGGAGCATGGGTATTTCGATCGCTTTCGTATCTTATGTTTAAAACACAGTCTTTTTGCAGAACCGGAATGACTTATAATCGGGATCTACAATCTCAAAGATTTCTTTGATTCAATCAATGTACCTTGAACTATAGGGAGCATTTAAACAGCCCTCTCGCTGATCGCTATCACTGCATCACTGATCCAGCTCGATAGCTGTTTGGGATTTAACTGCACCTCTCGCTATTTGACATCTCTTTCCGAGTACCATTAGTTTTGGACGGTGTAACAATAAGTTACATTCGGTTCCATGGATCTTCGAAGGGGACATGCCGGGGCAGGACGGGGCCATCGTGATCACCGGGCCTGTGGGTAGGTTGCCACCGCGAAATATGAGTCATACATTGAGGACGATGCACGTCGTAGTTGCATACCGGCGCCAACGTGGTTTGTAGCTCGTTGTACGCCTACATATATTCGACATTGTTACTGAAATATATTAGTTTTATCCTATTTTGAACCTGTATATCAACTTCAACCAAAGCAAATCGAGGTAAGAAATTTTATACAACTATGAAATTACTGACTTATATAGAACATTTCAGAAGTTCCATATGGCTGTTTTTGAAATTAACTAAAGGGAGTTAATTGATGTTACTCTTTATATATATATATATATATATATATATATATATATATATATATTTTATTTATATATATATATATATATATATATATATATATATATATTAAACTTAATTTACTTTACAGTTTATGCTTTGTTATCAAAACTGTTCTATTGTATCTACAATTAATAATTAAACTATGTTCCTTTTTATTGACATGTTTTCTATGCTTTTTATAAAATATAATAAAGAGTGATATCAAGCATGTCATATATTTTTTCGTGCATTTAAGTACTTATTCTCTACTCCCTTTTGAAGTACACCACACAATCGGATAACTGACTGTTATTACTCCTTATAAAAATCTTATTTATTATTAACAAAATGCAGAAATTCAGTGTCTAATAATTATCTCGAATTTCTAAGAATTACCCCAATTCTTGGGGTAATTTTTAGACACTTTTTTCATTTTCCTTATTTACTAAAAACATTTAATAATTACCGTAAGAAATTAAGTTGTACAATATAAGTAATATAAAAAAATAAAATATGAATTATACCCCAAAAAAACTTTTTTATAATAAAAGTTTACTTCTTGTGTAAAAATTTCAATGTTTACCTTACTGTTGTAATCAATAATCCTTTACTGCTCACCCACAGCTTACAATATTTTAATGAGAGTGATATGCTGTTATTCTGTGAATGTCTGTTATAAGTGTAAGTAATTATTGTTACTGTCAAATATTATTCTGCTCTGGAAAAGTGACACTAATGTAGTTTTTCTTGAGACATAAATTTATTTCATAGTTTGAAACTGTATATATTTTTATACAGTGTATTTTTAATACAGTGTTATAATCCTAGATATATATGTTATTCAAACACTGATTATTTTTATGTGCACAGAGAAAAATGTATATGTAAGTGTATGTGCTTAATGTGTTCTTCATAACCGTTACAATTATGATTACAAAAAGTTAGTCATTTAATTTTATTGAGTTAAATAATTTAGTATGGGTCTGTCGTTTCAGCTTGAATTTCTAAATGTTATTGCTTTTTATAGTAAGTGTTTGTACAATTACTTTTTTTAAAATTTACTGTATGTATTGTAAATAAATGTATTCATGCCTTATGTGAACTCTTTCATACACACGATAGATATAGATAAAATACTTTTAAGAAATTTAATTTTTAAAAATGAAAGATAATAAACTTTTTTTAAATTTCAGTAGAATATGTTAAATATTTTGTTTATTTTCTTATTCAAATTAAATTCAAACTAAACATATTTAGATATAATTTTTTATGAGCTCACAAAAAGTATCATTATGTATTTTACTAATATAGCCTGATTTATAAAGCACACAACTTTAAATATAAGTTAAATAACTTTGAACAATTTTTTCCTAAATCCATTAAAGTATTAAGTAATCATAAGTGATTTTAAAGTAAGCAGTAATATAAAAGTAATGTATTCTATAAATTATAATTATCAATTCAGTTATATAAATATATCTATATAATTATAATTCTATGTGATCATGATGGCCTTGGCCATATCATACTGAATAGGTGTTTGAATAGGTTAGGTCTATTTTTATAATCTAACCTATATGGATTCCTTTTCAGTTGAAATTTTTATATGGTTACTTTGCAAAGGATCCTCATAAAAAATGTTAATAATCAGATTTTATGTTTAAATAAATGAATATTAAAATGAAAAATTCTAAAAAATGTATTTTATTTACTCGTACAATACATTTGATTTCAATTTTTTTTGTTTTCCTTAACTAAATGCAATTTCTACAAAACATTTCCATAAGTTTTAAATAAAATGTTTTTATTTAAAATAGTCAATTTAATTTATTTTAGTTGTTATGTAGTAATTTTCATATAATAAATCTAATTTTACATAACCTAGGACAATCACTAAGTTATGATTTAAAGATCAAATTGTTATTTTTAATGCAGTGTGAATTAATACACTGTAGTAATTTTCTATGAGCACACAAAAAGTATCATTATGTATTTCATTAATGTAGTTTAATTTAAAAAGCACACAGATTCAGATTTAAAAATAAATTAAATAACTTTGAACTCAACAATTTTTTTCCTAAATCCATCAAAGTATTAAGTAATAATAAGGGATTTTAAAGTAAGCAGTAATATAAGAGTAATATGTTCAATATAATTAATGTTATGACTCTGAAAAAAAATGAAAATATACTTATGGTTTTGATAGGAATATTCTTGCTGTCCAATTCTTATCTTTAAATTTTTTTAACTAGATATAATAAATAAATGTAATTTTTCATTTTTTTTGTAAATAATATTTCGCGCATATTTTTGTAAACATTTATTTAAAAACATTTAGTTTGAAAAAGTAAAAGTTAACGTACTACATACTTTGTGAAATTCTATAATTCAAACTGAATATATTTCATTTTATTTATTTTAAATTTCTTAGCTAAGTAAACAAAAATTGTTTTATAAATCGTAAAATGTGTAATTGGTTACAACAGAAAGATTATTTTAATTAAACCAATATGAAAATCGTCAATTTCAAAGTAAACACCGTAGATGGGAGTCTGATCTCATCGGCCCCTTTGTATGAGTCATCAATTCATACGCGCAGGCCCGGTGATCACGATGGCCCAGGGCAGGACCGGTTTGAATGCAAAGAGACTTCGGACTTCTCCCAGCCAATAGAGGTGTCCGGTAGTTTGGGGAATTTTGCCCCCCCCCCCCAAGCCGTTCTGGAGTGGACTCTTTTTTTTTTGTCTCCTTGGTGAGTCGGAAATTTTTTGAAGGACAAGGTTGTTACCAGAAGAGGCAAAGGTTAACTGCTGGCATCCGTGGAGTGTGGATGACCCCCTTTGAAAAAAATAGCCATTTTTTCAGGATTGACGCCGACTCGAGAGCAGTCTTCGATCTACAAATGATAAGTTGATTCAATTATTTGTATTCCTTAGGCATTTATTTAATTGTATAAAATAATTCAATCAAGACCTATTTTCCATGTGTTTCTTAATGAGTTTTAATTTCTTTCTCAAACACTATACCAACGTAACATTATTCTTTACAGATGGATCATGTTTATTTCGATCGCTTTCGTATCTTATGTCTGAAACACAGTGTTTGTGTAGAACCGGAATGACTTGTAATCGAGATCTTCATTCTCAAAGATTTCTTGAATTCAATCAATGTACCTTGAACTATAAAGGACATTCAAACAGCCCCATAGCTGATCGCTATCACTGTATCACTGATCTAGCACTCTAGCCGTTAGGGATTTAACTGCACCTCTCGCCATTTGACATCGCTTTCCGAGTAAAATTAGTTTTGGACAGAGAATGTTTATTTCGATCGCTTTCGTATCTTATGCTTGAAACACAGTCTTTTAGCAGAAATCGTCTTTTAGTAGAAACAGAATGATCTTTAATCGGGATCTTCAATCTCAAAGGTTTCTTTGATTCGATCAATGTACCTTAAACTATAGGGAGCATTCAAACAGCCCTCTCGGTGATCGCTATCACTGTATCACTGATCCAGCTCGCTAGCTGTTTGGGATTTAACTGTACTTCTAGCTATTTGACATCGCTTAAGAGCGGCTGACGTGTTGCACTGGTTGAGGTAAAAGAATTTGACTAGTAACGCAAGCCCGACTAAAGAGGGAGACATTGCACAAAAACTTTCAATCCGATTGATTCGAAGCGTAACTCATTGTCTTTTAAAACCCAAGAAGCTGGCACTGTGGCAGTGGATGTAACGTGAAATTTGAATAAAGAACTTCTTATTCTGCTCAGCGCACGTGATATTGCAGATCACGAGACTTTATCGATGTTTATATAGATTTTAAACTTTTTTAAAAGTGTTGCCATCTTGCACTTGAACAAAATCAGAAAATGTGCATAATAAAAGGTTATTTTATTCCGTATTAATTTGCATTTGTTAACACTCTATTTTCTATTACACAGCACCAAATAATCGCCTAGTGGTAAATTTTGGAATTAATTTGTTTTTTTCACAGAATACTTCATCCCCCGTCTTGTTTAATATTCTTACAAAATGTGGCGTCATTCTCGCAAATAGATCGCGCCACAGAACACTGTGAGCACTGTCAGTTTAATTATAGCCACCTGGTAGTTGACTAATTAAGAAACATAGAAGGGTAGAAAAATACTGCAATGTAATTGCAAAAATATAATACAAAAAGCTTTAATAAGTTAGAAAGGTTAATGAAATTCTTTGGAAACGAAATAAAAAGCGAAGAGAAGATTAAGTTAGCCAAAAGAACATAAGAATAAGAAACATCCACCAATGAAATCGTCTTTTAATCGTAATAAAAATATTACAACAGGCATGAAACTTTATAGCTCAGTTCAAAGTAATACAGCCCGGAAGAACTCTCAATGGGTATTCTGTGATAAGAATCATTCAAGTAATGACTATAGAGTTTAATATAACTTTTATTTCTCATATTGTAATTTTCCACTGTATTCTATAGAAAATTATTAAAATTATATAAACAATGGATCTTTTTGTCCACAAAAATTTCTCTCTATCTTTTTTTTAAACTTTTAAACTTTCTTCTTTAATTTTAAATTTTCTTTTATTTTCTTTATTTATTTATAGTACTATCTAGGACGCTAATGATTTTCTTGAAACTTTTAATATTAATTTTCTCTTTAAGGCAGGGTTTCTTAACCTGTGGTTCATGGACCCTTGGGGGTCCATGGGTCATATTTTGGGCATCTTCTGACTGCTCTTAATTTTTAAAATGTTTGCATCAATATTTAAACAAAGAAACTTTTTTTTGTCACGGGCAACCTCTGTAAGTCGTCTGTTTGCCATTTCGCAATATACACCTCTACAATACGATGAAAAAAACATTCGCAAACCATATAAAATTTGAAATTTTTAGAAACACAAAGTAGCCTTTTAATTTTACTTCACTTGGTAATAAAGTGACTTTGAAACCGGAAAAATTGATAGAGCATCTCGAATCTCTTTATCCTGAAAATGCATCTAAAGATCTAGAATTTTTTACAAAGAAGAAAGCCCAGTTTTCGAAATCTGGAACATTAACCAAACTTGGATTTGGCATTCTACAAAAACCTTTGTTTGAGGTATCTTTCAGAGTTGCATAACGTATTGCCAAAAGTAAAAAACCGCATACTATTGGAGAGACATTAATTATGCCATGTGCGATGGAAATGATTGAATTAGTTTGTGGACAGTAACAGAGAAAAAAACTTAAGGCTATTTCATTGTCCAATAATGTGATACATTCAAGAATATTTGAAATTTCTTGCAATATCTTGAAACAGATCATCTATGTATTGAAAGCATCGCCATTTCCCTTTACTATGTAACTGGTTGAAACTACAGACATCTCGAATTGTAGTCATTTTCTTGTTTTTGTTCGTTAAGTATCTGCTGATACTATCAAAGAAGAATTCTTATTTTATGAGCCTCTTTTGCAAACTACAAAAGAATTTGATGTTTTAGAGATTTTAAATATTTCCTTTCCCAAACACGACATCGACTGGAAACAAAAGCTTCATTCTCTTTGTATGGATGGAGCACCTGCGACGCTTGGCAATAAATCTGGTTTTACCCATTTGGTTAAAAAAAAGAGGCTCCTAATGTTATTGTTACACATTGCTTTTTACATAGACATGTACTGGCTACAAAAACTCTTCCAACCAGCTTAAAAGAAGTATTGTCAATATTATTAAAACTGTGAATTTTATTAGAAGTAGAGCTCTTAATCATCGTCTTTTTAAAACACTGTGTCAAGAAATGAACGCAGAACATGAGGTACTTCTGTACCACACGGAAGTGCGCTGGCTGTCACGAGGGCAGGTTTTGAAACGAATTTTCATGTTGAGGACAGAAGTATCACTTTTTTTAGAAGAGACATCTAAGTCACTCTTGGAATATTTCAAGAAAAAAGATTTTATACGTTAATAGGCTTACCTGGCAGACATTTTTAACCACATGAACGATATAAGTCTTTCAATTCAAGGGCCTGATACATCAATTATAAATGCCACTGAGAAAGTACAGGCATTTTTATTGAAAACGTCACTTTGGAAAATTAGAATTCAAAATGGGATATATGAAAACTTTCAAATGTTGGACGAAGTGCTTTTAGAAAATGGATCTCGGCAAGATTTTTTGGCCTTTTTTTCACAAGAATAGTTTAACAAAATTTTCAACAAGATTAGTTTAAACATTTTTATAGTATTTTTAATAATTAGCAACTTGGGAATTAGAACGTTTTGAAGCAAAAAAGTGTATTGAATTTAAAACATGTATTTCATTTTTTTTTTAATATTTAAAGTTGCTTTCATAAACTTCAAATGCGTTTTTCTCAAAACGGTATTTTTAATAAAATGTTGAAACTTAAAATGTGATTTCTCAAAAAGATCTTAAAATATTTTGTCAAAAATTATTATGAATGTTTTTGATAGTATTTACTAGTAAATGAGCTAGCAGCTTTAAATTTGGATAATTTTTAATGATGTTTCACTCATAGTTAGATATAAAGAAAATAAAAATTCGTTAAAAATTCAATGTGTGTGATTTTGAAGGACTAAAACTTTTTAACAAATGTAAATTCAGCAAAGATTTTAGGTGATTCCCTAGTCCAATGTATAAGAAATGTGTTGCGTCCAAAAGTATTGAAATATTTTAATTTATTAAAAAATTAGACCTTTTGGAAAAACCCGATTTTTTTACTAAATTTTCTTCATTTATTAGAAATTTTACAAAAACTTCTCCAGGTTTTTTTAGGTACAATTCTCTATGATAATATAAAAAATAAATTAAAGAAAAAAAGTTCTCCGAACGTAGACGTATACCTTAAATTGTTTTGCTCTTATTTAATTATAAACTTCATACTCTACCCGCACACCTTGATTGAATTTATATGCACTCATGACAGAGGATGCGGCTACAAGCTAAGACGCCCCGAACAACCTACTACTGAAGGTTTAAAGGCTTTAAAGGTGATAGAGCAACTGAACCATATGGCCCAAGCCCTTCAATCCAGAGGTTTTTATCAGTAAGTTAAAAAATGACAACGAAAGAAAAAATAAACAAATAAGAGAATAAAGATATAGAATGGTGGATTCGTGAGTTCGTGGCACAAAAAAACTAAAGAGTAGAGAGTTTAGGGATAGAAAACATAAAATATTTTTGTGGCGAGGGACATCCGTACAAAATACGTAAAGATAATAAATTAAAATAGTCAAAATCGTAAAAATTAAAAAAAAAAAGATATATGTATTTTAAAAATATTACAACTGTTTTAAAAAACAAGAAATGATTTTAAAAATAAGAATTAATTGTAAAAAACTTAAAATATTAATTTATTTTAACATTAAGAAATTTTGACATCATCCGGGACAGAACCGTGTACGCGAGAGTAACGAAGGTCGAAGGGGCAACTGCTTTACATAACAGGTTTCGCCTTCATAAAATATATCTAGAAGAGATGAAACAGTCCAGAAATTTGAATAATAAGCTCCGCACTCACCGTGAGAACGGAGAGGCAAGTAGGAGCAGAATTTTAATATCGGAATCACAGAATAAAAATCGGGAGAGATACGAAAAGTGATGTATGCCCAATTTTAAATGTTTTAAAACTTTTTTTCTTGCATTTCATATAGATTTTATACATATTTTTTTGAGATTTTTTTATTTTTTAAAATAGACGGCACGCAAAATTAAGGATTTCTGGCGAAAAATGGCCAAAGGCCTTCTATTGCTAGCATCACATGGGTCATAATTGACAAGATTATTGATTAATTCATTGTTAAAATTCTTATGAAATTTATTAGAAAGGTTATAAATAAATTTTGGAATTGAAGGAAGTCCAATAGAAGGAAGTTTTAGTATTAGAATCTGCTGCATACGACCACGCTGGTGCTGCATAGGTAAATATGGGACGTAGGAAGTGTCAAACAAACAGCTTATTTCGAATAGTCATTTTGCTTCGGTGAGAAATTGAGGGGTAAAGAACTCGCCTAGAGTTTCTATATTTGTCTTTGACCGAGTAAAGTGCTAATTCCAAGTTATGTTTATATCCAGTGTTACACCTACAAATTTGGATACTAACGAAGGTGAAAGGGTGACACTGTTGTGCACCGATATTAATTTAAATAAAGTGGTGTAGTAGTTAAAATGCTTTTTGTCTTCACGTATGTATTAGCAAAATAAGTATAATTTATAGTGACTGGGAAATATTTTATACAACTAATGTTTGAGTTAGTGGATGGTGTTGTGTGTTAATTTTAAAATACGATAAAATTTAACCTCTTAAATTACTTTATTATTGCTTTATTATGTGTGTAATTTATATGGTTTGTAACAGCAGATCTTTTTATTCTTTCAGTATGTTTAATTTAAATATTGAAAGAGTTTTATTACTTTCTGTTCGCTAATGTTCTACTGGTTATTTAAAAAAAAAATTATCTTATATATTGTTAGACATAGCATTTTCAAGCTTTGTTCTAATAACTGATCTTTTTTCTATCATTTTTATTTTAAAATATTCACAAAATTTTATTTATTTTGTGTTCAGACGATTTTTTTCTGTCAACGTATATTTAATTTATTTTCGTATTTTGTTATCTTACTGTTATCTTATTTAATACTTAAAAAATAGACATTTAATTCTTAAATTTTTTAATTTCGAACATATTGTTTATTATTTAGATTTCATTTCTTTTAATTTATATTTTTTTACTCTAAAATGTCGTACGTTACAGATATCTTTTTTTACCTATACATTGGTACATATTGTCTGGCATTTTGAGAGCTGGGAAGAGGGCCAACATAAATTGCCATAAAGAGTAAATAATGTCAGTAATCGAAACTAAGAAATTATAACAAAGCAAGACCAAAATTTCTTAAAGAGCTAATTATTGCCTAAAATAGTAAATATTATCAGTAATCGAAACTAATAAATTACAGCAAATTTTTTAAACAGCTAAATTATGCCAAACACAGGTGGGAGGGACCTAATAATAATGAGAAGCTACTCATAAACATAGAAGGTAAAAAACAAACAGGATGGGACATTTCCTTATCGAAGTAGAGCAAACTTTTGTAGTTAACTCATTAACAATTATTTTAATACTACATAAAGTTTGTAGATGTTTCTTGAAGTTGGTTTCCAAAACATAACATTTGGCTGCCGAAACAAAATACAAAACAGACGATATTCAAAAATGAAATGAATACATGGAGCTTACGTACATGGAGTTAATGTATAAATAAACATGTTGAATATTTATGAACCGCTACAACACAAAATAAATAAAATTCTTCTGAATATTTTGAAAAAAAATGCTAGAAAAAGATCAGTTATTAGTGAAAAGCGTAAAAACGATGACTAACAAAATGTAACATTTAAAAAAAAATATTCGTTAGATTTCATTTTAACTCTTATTTAAGAATTATTTTTATATCTTTAAAATGGCAAACTGTTAACAAACCTGTCAAATCGATGCGAAACTTAACACATGATTGTTCCTTTCGTTTATTCTGTTTATTTCCGTTTATTTTGATATTGTTCTCTCAAAGTTAAAGTCAAGGTAATTGGGTTTTACGAAGTACGTAGCGAAGTGGGGTAGTCTTTACTTTAATCTCCGAGCGTGTAAAAGGTCAAAACATCAATTTAGACAGGAATGCAATAGTAACGAAACAAACATTCAATATACTCCGACTTCTAAAGAAGCAAGGAGTGGAGTACGTTCTCATAAAATGTTATGAGTAACCAAGGCGCTGTCTAATTAAAGGATAATTAGACTGAAACCTAGACTATGACCAGCAGGTGGGGTAATCAACAATACATAGCAAGCAATGCAACATGAAGCTCAAATAATAAAGAGAATAAAAATTACAGAGAATATAAAAAAGTTGCACCTTGGTACAAAAACACAGAATAGCCAAAGCGACAGCACTAGCTAAAAGATATAATTTTGTAAGTTACGAAATTTATAAATTTTTATTTAGTATTTTGTGAATTTTTTATAGCATAAAACAAGACAAAACATCCACGAAAATGACAAAACTTGCTTGAGCAAAAAAGTGGAATGATTCTAGACCCAAAAAAGTTATGAAAGACAAAAGTTATATTTTAAAATGCGAAGAAGAAGAAGAAGAAAAAAAGCACAGAATTCGGTACTTTACAAGAAACAATTTCTAAATATAAAAAATAGACGAAAATGCATGAAAGTAAATATAAAATAGGAGAAAAATCCTCTAAATCCGTTTTTTTTTTTTTTTTTTTTTTTTTTTTTTTTTTTTTTTTGAAGAACGAAAACTTTGACAAGCTGTTAATTTTCGGGAGGTTATCTGACTGTCCTTAGGTAAATCCATGTAGAGAGACATTTATGACAAATTAAGATAATTAAGCTATCTAAATCGGTAAAATAAACCTTCAGG
>CM063497.1:99039899-99086072 GCA_032207245.1 Pardosa pseudoannulata | reverse complement strand
GATCGTGTTGTAACTAATGCTACATTTCTACTAAGCGCGTCTACGTGTTTCATTTTCGTTCCTGATCTATGTTCTATTTTGTAATCAAAGTCTTCGAGTGTTAGAGCCCATCGTGCAACTTTAGCACACGTATCTTTTTTTTTTTTTGCATCGTCATTGTGAAGGCTTTGCAATCTGTAATAATTTTAAAGGGAATGCCCAAAACATAAATTCTGAACTTCTTAAGGGCTTCTATTACCGCTAGAATTTCGAGCTCATAACTAGATAACTTACGTTCGGATTCTGTTGTTTTTCGGCTATGATAATACACGGGATGAAATTGGCCGTCTGTTGCGGATTTCTGTAGAAGTACAGCATCGTAACCGTCAATGCTTGCGTCTGTGTGAATTTCAGTCTCTGCGTCGGGATTATAGAGTGTTAAAACAGGCTCTGTTCGAAGTATTTGCTTAAGTTTGTTAAACGAATTTCGTTCTAATTCTCCAAATTTAAACTTGCGATCTTTTTGAAGGAGGTCGGTTAATGGTTTTGCTATGATAGAAAAGCCTAAAATAAATTTTCGAAAATAACCAGCGAGTCCTAAAAATGATTGAATGTACTTTGTATTTTTTGGTTCAGGGAAATTCAGAACAGCTTTTCTTTTGTCGGCTGATGGAGAAATTTTGCCATCTGTGTCCTAAAAATTCTATTTCGGTTTTAAGAAACTGGCACTTTTTAAGATTTAGTTGTAATCCGTAATCTGAGGCTGTTTGCAGGACGCGGTTTTAATTTCGTTATACCTTCTGCTTCGTCGACCGACGGAATTATAAGATCATCCATATAAATTAAAACAGTGCCGTCGCGTAATAATTCTCGAAATACGTTGTAAATATACCGTTGAAAAGTGCTGGGACTACTAGCAAGACCAAATGGGACTTCTGTCACAAAAGAAGTGTATTTAGTACTGTCCTTATGAACATCGACGTGAAAGAAACCATTTTTAAGGTCTAATGTACTGTAAACTTTTGCAGATTCTAATTTTTCAATTAATTTCTCGATGACAGGAAGTGGAAATCGGTCTCGAATTATTTTCTTATTTAATCGTCGATAATCAATGCATAAACGTTTTGTTCCATCTTTTTTCTTCGCTAAAACAATCGGTGAAGCAAATTCGGATGTACTTTCGCGTATTATTTTATTTTTTAACCATTCTTCTATTTGTTGTGTTACTAATAATTTTTCTACTCTAGGTAATGGTCTTGGAGCACTAAAAATAGGGAGTTCATCCGTTAAAATAATTTTCATGGAAACGTCAACCGTTTTGGTTTTATTAGGCGAATAGCTCAAAATCAGAGTATTTACTTCCGCTCTTCTTTTTTCATCTGAAATGTGATTTAAATCAATGAGCTGACCTTGAACCGAAACGAGGTGCGAAAAAATGAATGAGTCATTTTCGCAGTTGTGTATATTTTCTTGTCTAAGCGAATTCTGCTTTGAAACAACAAGCAGTTTTTATCTGGCATTTGATTTTCCACTGACCAAAGCGAAACCTTCGCTGAAACATCTGTAACTTGAAAAGGTAAACAGTTAAGTTTGCCAGAACCCCTCCGTGCCATCGGCATCGCGTTTGAGAAACATCCGGTTGTAATTTCTCTTTCGTCTTCAACACGGGTTGTCATCTGCGTTAATTTATCATTTTTCTGAGGGATTACATTCAATTTGACAAACCTCGACATTGCAATTATTTCTCTTGCCATTAATGTGTAAATTATTAGCATTGAAAGAAAAATTTAACTGACATAGAACATCCATTCCAATTATTACACTACAATTTAAGATTTTTAAAACATAAATATCAGTACAAACAAAGCATTTATCAAGGCATACATTTGAAGTAAAATAACCAACAGGTGTAACTGATTTCGTACTTAATCCAGACAAAGTTATTGAAGTTTCATTTAACTGTGGTGATCCTATTTTTAAATAAGTGTCATAATCAATCATTGTAATTTCGCTACCAGTATCAATTAAAGCTGGGAAAGAAAAATTAAAGATTTTCACGTTCTTCTGAATGCGTTTGTGGTTTTGCGAAATTGCAACTTTATTAACTTCTTCCTCGGGACACAAAGCAGCTTTATGACCGAAATTTTGGCATTTTCGACATCTTAAACCTTTATCTTTAAATTTACAAAATTTGGATACATGACCTTCGGCCAAACAATTATAACAGAAATTCTTTACATTAACGTCAGCCCTATTGTGAATGTTATTCGGGGATCGAGTACTGTTTCTAGGAATTGCCGGCTTCAAACTTGTTTCACTAACCACTTCGGGTTTCGTCTGCCATTTACGTCGTGTATCATAAGAATGAGAATGCTGACCATGTGAAAACGTAGATTTATGTCTGTCATTGAAAATTTTCTCGTAAACTCTTAATTTCTCTTTAAATTCCGAAATAGTTTTACAACCGTAAAGAATAATTTTGTTTGAAACTGAATCAGGTATGTTCGTTATGGTATAATCTAAAATGGAAGCATCATCTATATTTCCTCGACTTGCTAATTCTCGAATAGCTGTGAAATAATCGAAAAGAGTTTCGTTTCGTCTGAGCGTTCTTTCTTGCAATAATTTATGTAAATCTGCGGAATTTATAATTTCACCATATTCATCAATTAAAATTTTGCTTAATTTGGACCATGTAATTACGTTTCTTTGAGTTTGCATAAATAATTTAGCAGAACCTTTAATTAAATTTTTTGCGAACACAACTTTCTGGTTTTCAGTTAATGCAGGAAAAAGTGAAAAATTGTCATTTACATCTGTAATAAATGCATGTACACTATAAGAATCGGATCCAGTAAAATGTCGCATACAAGACAAAGTATCGCGTAGCATAATATAATCATTTGAAGTATGAACGTCATGGACTAATTTAGAAGGAATTTGGTGTATTTCGTTTTGCACAAGAATAGAGTTTTGGTTTTGATTTGGCGGGCTACTAGGCCTAGAAGAATGTTCATGATCACTTTCGCTTTCGGAATCGCTCTGCTCTGTAGAATTTTGTAACTCATTTAAATTTGAAAAGGCATGAAATAGTCTATTACACAACTCTTCTTGGGAACCATCAGTATCTAAATTTAGCACACTACATAAAGCAATGAAATCATGTAATTTAAAAGTTTCGAGAACACGTGCTTTCCTCGACTGAAAGTCAAAATCTGAAGGAAAAGTTCGAAAGCTTCGCAACTGCTTTCTAGCATTTCTAGTATATTCGTCATTGGAAATAAGTTCATACAGCAATTTAATATGTTTAGTGGCACCAGTTTTCAGCAAACTTGCAACTTGTGGAATGTCATTTAGAGTAAGGTGTGCTATCATAAATCAAAACAGAAACAAAGTCACGTACCTCAAAATCTGGAAGTCGAAGAAAATCAGTAGAGGTATTCCGGTTCTGGTGACATTATCCAATTCAAAAAAACAAAAGTTCTGTCCGGCTCCGTAAAAGGTCTGTCCGGCTCCGAGCCCCCAGGATGTGGTACCCCCGTGTACGTCCAAACGGGATACCGGCTGAACGTCAGTCAGTTGACTCAAAATGAAACACTGACTCAGAATTAATGTAACGTAAACATTTAATGACGGACATGATAGAAATATACTAGAAGTTTCACAATTCCAGCTAATTGCCGGGAGAGCTGCCGTCTGCACGCTCTGTTCCTCGTTAGGGCCGTCGTCCGCCCTCTCCAAAACACCCGAGCGTCTCTCCGTCACAGGTACGTCTCTCCTCTCTCGCCTCTACTGCAAGACTCCCCTCGTTGCCAGATGCGCGCAGCGAACCTGGTGTTGCGTCACTCAGGCTACCACACACACACACACACACACACACACATATATATATATATATATATATATATATATATATATATATATATATATATATATATATATATATGATATATATATATATATCTGAATATATAAATATATATATGCACATCTGAATCAGAGATAAATTATACATGCTTAACTCGAATATAAACATGAGGTAGTCTCATAAAGTGTTACCAGATTCAGTTTTTCGTATAAAAAGCATTATGAAACATTTTGAACAATAGAAACAGAATTGAAAAAAATATGTACATACATACATATTCACACACAAACTTCCCCACATATGTATATTTATACATATAATATGCATGTAAAACGGCGAAAATTAATCTACCGGTAAGCCCTTATGTATTTACTTGCCCGGGCTTGGAGAAGCTTTGAGAGATAGATTATTCAAGATGGCAGCTTGCTGACGTAACATTCCTTAAATAGAACAGACTATACCACATGAAACTTAAATTTTGTTGAACAACTGCTGAGATTACATGTTTAACAGGCAAAGGCAGACGGGGAAATAACTATGAAAACACATGTGGATTACAGAGTTGAACCACACAGCTAGCGGCGAAAAGAATGTTTCCTGGCAACTTACACAGCGAACTTACTCAATAACTCACATCAGGGGAAAAACTGAGCCATTTCTCGGCGAACTCCAGAAAATGCGGTGAGTTGTTAGAAAATATGCATCTATTGCCAGACAAAACATTGGGTTAAAAAATTTTAAGTCGAGGACACTCCGTAAGATATTTTGTGGCTGAGAAAATAGATTTAAAAGAATGAGAATGAGAAAGAGGAGAATTTTAATATATACTTTGAGTATAATATTTCTGATATATTACATACATATAAATATAATATACATTTATATATATATATATATATATATATATATATATATATATATATATATATATATATATATATATATATACATTACATATATATACAATATATTTATACATATATATTCGTGTGCTTGTATGACGGTTTTACTTCCATGTAGTGCACTACGGAAAAGTGTCACGGCGTTGGAAAGAGATAAGGTCTAATATCCCGGGGGAACCGTTATAGGTTTATTTCGCAAGAGAAGTTCGGACAGTCTGCCACAAAAGTCCCAAAATTATATTTTTAAAGCCTATTATACACAATATTATGTCTTTAACGAATTATATTTTCTATGCTACCTTCGAGAGGCAATGCCATCTGGTGAAACGACTTAAACACAGAAATATACACTTTAACTGACCTTACACTGGAGCGCTACTCCTCTCTCCAGCACAGAGGAAATCTGTTTGCCCGTAAAACTGTTTTTACTGTTGTCGCACTGACTTTGCAAAGAAATCAACAAATTTGTTTCTAAACTATCAGTTCTCGAACCATGTTCAAAAACGTATTTCAGCATCTTGAATGATCAGGGATATATCCTTAAAAATTGTTTTATGAGCAACTGATAATTAACGGATGTGGTTTATTCCTAGACCTTGTAAATATTTTCTTACCACTGGTAATATATGAGCCGTTCAATGTACGAATAGATTAACTTCATAAAAGAAAAAATTAGAAAGGCGATAAAATAATGCACATTATTTTTTTTAATTCCGTTTATAACATAAATTCTAATAACTATTTTAACATACAAAATTCAGATAAAGTATTCCTGTGATGGTATAAGATTTTTTTGTCTCCTCACTTACCACGATGCGACACTTTTCTGTAGTATACTACATTGGAGTAAAACCACCAGACACACGCACAAACATATATATAGATAGAATTTTCAATTATATTTTTATTGTACAAAATGATTTATAAGGTTTTTAATCAAAGAAAAAAAAAAGATCGTAGTTACACTTTCAGAAACTACCGCATTTTTAAATTCGACTTTGAATTCTTGTCTGGTTAATCTACTCTTTTCAAAGTTTTAACTATACTAAAAAAAATATTTTATTTATATATTTATATACAAAATTTTCAAAATCAAACAGATGCCAGAATGTTGAAAATTTAATTATATCCTGAACCCCTCCTCCCTTATCTAATATTCCAAGTTAATACTCTGAATTCAAGTTTTGTATATGGTTATTTTGTCTCCCAGAAAAGATTCTTCTTTAGGTATATCATTTGTAATGTTTTCTTTACCGTTACTCTCGACAGCTCTATTTGTTAATCCCATCATCTGCAGTTGGAACTCTAATCCTTCTATTAAGGAAAGATCCCCCTTCACCTCTAAGCGCTGACTCACCATTTTTTCTTATTTCAAATTCTAAAAGCCTTGGAACATACTTCAACGAAACATAGAGAGGTATAGGAAAGAATAGGAAGTTCACATTCACACAATTAGATCAGGTTACTCATCTAACCATATTATACATATTCATTAAGATCCTCCGGCACCTAAATCTTTTTATTTGTTTATTTTGTGTATACCATACTAATCTGAAATGTAATGAAGCACTGAGAAACAAAGTAATCCTTCATTCCAAAACTTCCTCTAATCTGAGAACATCTTTAATGAAAAACAGACTGAAGGAAATAGACATATTTTAAGGTTCACCATTTTTACAAGCTTTTAATAAAAAAAGTCCTAAGTAAGAATTAGATAATAAGCTACACTTTTACTCGGGGAGGATTTGAAACTCTCTTTTCTTAAAGAACAAGAATTCTTGTAATATTGAACGTAAAATATCTCGATCTCTGACAAATGATTTCTAATATTCGTCTTCTTGAAACTTTCCGACTACTGTAAGCACAAGAATGCTTTACCTTAGCTATTTTTCCTGTGTATTACAAACTTCAATTCAAGATCCAAATCTAACTGCAGAATTGTATATCAGTAGAATAGATAGTAGTTCACAGTTGATCGGAGAGACATTCAACTTGCAACTATTTCTTAATTATTTTATCTTTATGGAATTCAGTTTGTATAAATTCGGAAAATTCGTGACGAAATCGAAATGAATACCAGCAAAACTGAGGACGAATCATCTTCGATTTTGAATTGAATTTTCCTGTGCTTTATATAATGTTACCTGAAAATAGAGGTTTGTTTATTTTAATCATTGAGATTAATCAGCATCTCAGCAGAAAAAAAAATAATTCTCTATAGTAATATTATTTAGTTTAAGGAACATTTTAATGTAAAAGAAATTTTTTTTATACACATTTAGTTAGTTCTATATTAATATTATTCTCGTTTCATGGATATTTTTTTCCATTAATAAGTTTTCCTTTAAATCCCCTATATAATAATAGCCTAAGGTGTCTGTCGGCAATTTTTTGAAGCGGTTGTACCTGGAACGGATACAGGCAGCCATATTGAATTTTTTATCAAATAGGGTTAGCAAAATTCAAATCGAGTTCAAAATCTAAGCCATCTAAGCTTTTTTAGCGTTTAATGCTATTATTTCAAGCCTTATTCTTTCCCCGTTAAATGCAGGCGATTAAATTTATCATTTTCGATACCATTCATATATACCACCAAATAATCACTGTCAATATTAAAACTTCTGATCTCCATCCTATCGTGTAATATGACAAGATAAACTAAAGCTGGCAACTAACATACGGTCGATAAATAGAAAGAGTTCTCACCAGTTCATGTTTAAAGTAAAATCAAATAAATTTCTATACTAAAATCATTCTTAATAGGATGACAAGGGCGGAGACTCTTTCAGTTTAATTGTAATATGCTTTAATTAGAATCTTTCTTATGTGAAAGTGTGGCATAACGGTTAGAGTACCTGCCCGTTTTCATTTTCGTAACAGTCGACTTGAAGGTTCTATCCCCGGAGCAGCCAAGTTTTTCTAGATGTCTAATTCATTTTATATTTTTTTGCTTTTTCTTTTAAATTCTTTTTCCTAAAGCTGTTTTTATTATTTTTAAAGTTCTTTTATTATTTTTAAACTAAGGTTTTCCCTGAACCCACATCTTTGAACCAATTACATTCCGCAGTGGTCAAAAGATCTATGAGTACAGACAGAGACAGATAGAGACAGTCTCACTGGCGGCATCTATTTACTAATATATTAACTAAAAGTATTCAAGTAATTTTGTATGATCTTGGACAGTTTTTGTATTTTTTATTTACATTTTTGACAATATTTTAATTTAATTTTCTATTTTCGCCTTCTTTTATTTTATTTTTTTGCTTGAATTTTAAATTTTTAAATTTCATTTTTGTTACTTTTTGTCGTTTTAAGTTTATAAAATTATTTTTTGCTAAGAAATGAGCTTTAGAATGTTTGCTTCATTTCTAATATTTTATTTACATTTTTGACAATTTTTAAAATTAATTTTTATTTTTACTTAATTTTTTTTTATTTTCATCTTTTTTTTAAATTTTTAAAATTAATGTTGTTTTCTATTATAAACTTTATACCTCAAGCTGTCTATAATGGGAAGTAAACAGCCTGGTTTTAAAAAATAAAACACTTTAAAAAAAATGTTTTTCAATATAATAATGTAGAAACTTACATTTTCTATCAAAGAATATTCAAAAGTTTAAATTTTACTATTCCTCTCAAAAGTATACAACAATATTTAATAATTATTTCACTTAGTAAAGTGTAAAAAAGAATTGCTGAATATTCTTTAATAGAAAAATATAAGCTTCTAAATTACTAAAAGAAATTGGGCCACGGCATGGATGACATGGATTGTCAACAAACTCAGAAGCATGGATGTTATTTTCAAATCCTTTATAATTAACAATATCTTTCCGCAATGTTACATGATTACTCAAATTTTTAAAATCATCACAAAAGGATGGTGGAATGAATGTGAAATATTTTTATTATAAATATGACCTTTGTGTAGTTAATATATTAGTCAATAGATGGCGCCAACGAACCAAGTAATTTTTTCTGATACTGTAGCGCCGATATTTGAATGTAAAGAAACATCCATTTTCTTGATCAATCAGGGTTAGGAAAATTCAAAGCGAGTAAAGTTTTATACGAATAATTTTTAGTCAGCCTGATTGTAAAATGGAACAACATTTATTAAATATAAATGGTAAAATGGTTCCCCATACTGTCGTTCCAATAGTTGGGGATGGATCATGTTTATTTCGATCGCTTTCTTATGTTTTGTTTGAAACACAGTCTTTTAGCAGTGGCATTCGAAAACAAATTGTTACTCATGTGGTACAAAATTGGGATCATTTTAGTATTATGTCACATAATGAATATGGGCATAATTATAGTTCGGCTGCAGTTTATTTTTCCGAAATGTCACGATGTTCAACTTTTGGAGGATTTTGCGAGTTGTATACAGCCGGTGAAATTTTTGAGTATGTGTTTGAGGTTTACCGTGATTGTAACCTTTATTACAGTTTTGAAAGTGAGGGAAACCCCACTAAGCGGCTACGCTTTTCCAATATTTTGTCAAGTGGCCATTTTGACGTTTACGTTAATTCTGTGTCAAATTCAATCCCCTATATCAGTGTTTCTCCACCTTTTAGTACTCACGGCCCAATTTTCAATCATAATTTTCATCGCGCCCCCCTCCCCACCGCGTACAATAAAATGTATACAATAATAATGTATTTTGAGCATTATGGCGCTAAACCTGCACTACAACCTTAATTTTAAACTTTGCAAATTACCAAGAATACGGAAATTTATTGACATTTTGCAACACTGATACTCAGCATTGAAAAAACAATAATCCTATGCCTTTTTATTGCTCTTGCGTCCCGCCATGTCGGGCATTCTCACGGTTTCGCGAGAAGTTTCGATTTGTCTGGAATTTGTCTGGTCAGCTTAAAAGTTAAGTTAGTAGCGTGCGCGTTAGTAGATGTGAACAAATGTTTTCTCATAGGGAGAAGGAGAAAGTTCTATGACGCCAATTTCAATTCCAGACAATCTCATTCGAGTCGATCCTTCTTATCGCTATTGAATCTATTCTTAATGTGTATGTTATATATATTTTCGTGTAATTGCAATTCACGGTATTAAATATTCACGGCAGCAGACTTATGCAGAATCATGGATAAATTTTTAAGCGGGCGTAAGCGAGCAAGGCCCCTGTGTATCATTTGCTCAAAAATGTTGGCGGCAGACAGCATGAAACCTAATAAACTTAAACGACATTTGGAAACGCTTCATAGTGAGTACGTAAACAAACCCAGAGAATTCTTCGAATTAAAATTAAAATCATATGAAAAGCAAAAATCATTGTTTAAAAAAACTTTGTCTGTGAATGAAAAAGCTTTAATTGCCTCTTACAAACTTTCATATAAAATAGCCAGATGTAAAAAGCCTCACACCATTGGTGAAGAGATTATTTTGCCAGCCGCAATTGAGATTGTAGAAATTATGTTTGGAGATAATTTTGCAAAACAATTGCAGTCTATACCTGTTTCAAATGATACTGTTGCCCGTCGAATTGCTGATATAGCTGAAGATGTAGAGTGTCAGCTTTTGTCGAAGTTGCGTGACAAATTGTTTTCAATACAACTCGATGAGGCAACAGATAGTAATAAAGATGCTCATTTCATTGCCTATGTTAGATTTTGTGATGATTTGTCAGTAGTAGAAGAATTACTTTTCTGCAAACCAATAGAACTCAAAGCAACAGCACTCGCATTATTTGCTATCTTAAATGATTTTATGAACGAGGCAAACATAGAATGGAAAAATTGCGTCGGAATATGCACCGATGGTGCTCGTTCTATGTCCGGAAGATTCCAAAGTATTCAAGCACTTGTGAAACAAAAATCGCCACAGTGCGTCTGGACACATTGCATGATCCACAGAGAAGCTTTGGCTTCCAAAGAAATGAGTCCTGGTTTGAATATTGTGTTAACTACGGTTGTAACCGTAGTAAATTATATAAAAATGAGACCCCTGAAATCAAGAATCTTTTCCGCACTTTGTAAAGACATGGGTGCAGTACATTCAGCGTTACTATTTTATTGCGAGGCAAGATGGTTATCACGAGGGAAATTTTTGCAACGTGTTTATGAATTAAAAGAAGAAATCGCCGTTTTCCTAGATGAGGAAAACAGACCGGAAGCAGAGAATTTTCTCGATAGTTTATTTGTGATGAAATTGAGCTACATGGTCGACATATTCGAGAAATTAAATAACTTGAATCTTCATCTGCAAGGAGCAAATACACATATATTGGATACGAGTGATAAAGTTTATGCTTTTTGTAGGAAATTGGAATTGTGGAGCAGAAATTTAAAGCAAGAAAACTTAACAATGTTTGCAAATTTGAATGATTGTATTAAAACTTACAAGGCTGAAGAACAACATGTAAAAGTTGTTTTTGCAACCATCGAAAATCATTTAGCAATGCTAGCAAAGAATTTTAAAAAGTACTTTCTTGCTGACGACAAACTGATATCAAGTTACAAGTGGGTGAGTGATCCATTTCAAAATACTCCCGAAGGACTCTCAATTGAAGAGGAATAAAACCTTCATAGACTTCACGGCAAGCGGCGAAACCAAAAGAAAATTTAGTAATAAATCACTCTTTGAATTTTGGGCAGGAGTGGATGATGAGTTTTCTGCACTAAAAACAAGGGCATTTCGCATTCTACTACCATTTTCAACATCTTACCTTTGTGAAACTGGATTTTCTGCGGTGGCTTCTTTGAAGACAAAATATAGATCTCAGCTAAATATAGAAAAAAAAACTGAGAGTGTCTATTTCTAATATTAAACCCTCCTTCGAAAAACTTTGCTCTGAAAGACAGGCCCAAGGAAGTCACTAATAATTATTAAATTTGTTTTTAATTTAGTAAGTTGTTTTAATTTAATAAGTTAATTATTAAATATGTCGAAATGTATTTTGTTTTGTATGTGTGTGTGTGTTCTTTCCTTTCAGTCACTTAATCAATTTTTTTAAATAACATTTTCTCTTGGATATGCTCGCGCCCCCATTAGTGTGCTCGCGCCCCCTAGGGGGCGGGCCCCACAGGTTGAGAATCACTGCCCTATATAATAATAGCCTAAGTGTCTGTCCGTGAATTTATGAAGCGGTTGTAATCTGGAATGGGTACAGGAATCCATATTGGATTTTTTATTACTTAGGGTTAGCAAAATTCACAGTGATTTCGAAATCCACCCCATCACCTCTTTTTGGACGTTTAATGGTATTATTTCAAGCCTTATTCTCCCCTGTTAAGAGCAAAAGATTAAATTTATCATTTTGGATATCATTCATATATACCACCAAATAATCACTGTCAATATAAAAGCAACTGCTGTCTATTCTATCACGTACGCGACCCTCATATATTCTAATTAGTTTTTTCACCATGTGTAGGCATGGCAAGCTCAGTAGAGTGTCTGCCCATTTGCTTGCTGTACTCCTTGGGTTAACGGTTCTGTCCCCGAAGCTGCCAAGTTTTTCTAAACGTAATTAATTTAATATATTTATATATATATATATATAAATAAATTCCTATTCTCAAAGTTGTTTTATTATTTTAAAAATAAATTTTTGCTATTTTTCAACTTTTTATGATTTTTATTATATTAAATTCACGTATTTTGTACGGATGTCCCTGGCCACATAAACATTTCATGTTTTTTATCCTTAAACTTTCTTCTCGTATATTTTTATGTGCCCTTTCACCTTTTAGCTGTTAATTTTTCTGCTCGCCTTCATTTTTGTGTTTATTGAAAGAAATCTCCGGATTAGAGGGCTCGGCCCACGCAATCCAGGCCCATACCTACCGTGGTGATAGTTTCATTCTTTTACATAAATTAATGTGGCAAAAAAAATTGAAGAACTTAAAGATAATTTTGATGTAGCTAAGAAGACTTTGAATTATCTTTCTAAATGAATTCAATGTGATTCTAAACTGCATTCGCAATATCGAGAGACTTTAGGGGAGTATGAAGATAAACAAATTATTGAGCATGTACCTGATAATTCTCAGCCAAAAAACAAATCATTTTTTACCTGCTTCATACAGTACTTTACAATTTTAGAAAATGAAAAATTTACTGATTCCGTCATATGACGGGCTATATGCTAGTTTGTTAAGATTAGTTGAACAAGCATTACCGAAAATGACTTTGATGTAGAAATATGATGAAATTCAGTTAATGTTACATTTTGAATTCATGTATGGTAAGTATTAAAGAAAAATCTTTGCGATGCTATTTGAATAACATGAATATAGACTTTTCGATTTATCTAGAATTTTACCTATCCATATTCAATAGTATCGCTGGAATACAATTATGAGTTTCATTTCAATACAACTACAATTTAAGTATTAGAGAGTAGTTATCCAGAGTAGTTAATTTCTAAGGTTAACAGAGCCTAACAAGAACCAGTGAATAGTTTCTTGTTGAAATTTTTGTATTTTAAACAAATTCTTAAAATTGTACGCTTAGCAAAAATACACAGATTTAAAGTTGGATTTTATGTAAAGAAAAGTATAAAAAAATAATCACAAAACAAAGATTCAATTAAATACAAAATCAGGAAATTTTATTTCTATCTTAATAATAAATTAACACAGTTAATTAATGTAATAGCAATATACTACAGAAGAAAAGTATCCTAATAAAAAAATATGAAATTAAATAAAAACAAAAGACATTGCTTAAAAAGATTATATTGTCTATAAATAAAACTTTTGTGGGAAACAAAATGTTTTATAACCATGCAAGCAACTTTATATGAAAAACCATTTCCAAATTTTAAAGGTGTTAACATATGACAATTAAAATTTCTACCACACAATGCCACTATTAGGTGATAGAACAATACTGATATTGTAAATCACAATGTCAATACTCAGGAAGCAATGAGTCGTCGTTAAGTTGGTCTAAAGAAGACAAGAATTTTACAAATAAACAATGTTCATTCTATGTTTATTCCGAATATCTTATCAAATTTTATATTCTAGATGTAATTACATAGCACAGGCTATGAAAAGGTATTGGAAAATTATGGACATGATGTTGGGTTCAAAACAAGTTAACATTCACGTATACAGCTCTAGTGAGAAGAAATTATATGGAAAAGTAATTTCTACAGTAGACGCGTAAACATTATTTAAGGGAAAGCCAGTATGCAATTGTCAAACAGAAGTACTCTTCAGGAATTTGTTCTAGACCTTTTCGCACAGCGCTATTGTGACGCCGTACTTTTTCGACTACATAGAGCATCGACATATTCCGGGTAGAATTCATCCGATTTTTCTTGTAACAGAAGGTAGTGTTTTAGCAGCATCGGAATGTCGAGGTACCAAACTCTGTGCGGAAGAGTTCCGGACCTGATAAGAGCATCTCTCACTGCACACCTGCTGAGCTGCTTCAAGGTGCTGGGTCCGGAATGTTCTTTGAAATTTGGAGATTCTTCTTTGAACGTCTTGCATAAATCCTCACTCACTCTTTCGTCATGTTCATCTACAACAGCCATCCGTAGGAATCTAGAACGATATAAGGAAAATTTGTATAATCTCATGAATTTTATATAAGCATTTTGAAATGTTTTAATATCACTTTATGAAATATGTAAAGGCATTAATTTTAAAAAACATAATTTGAGGTATTTTTCAGTTTGATTTTGAACTACAGGAGAAAGGTAATAAATATTGATTACTAAAATATAAAAGCTTGAGTTTCATACAGATTTAAACCAAACAATGAAAAATAAATGAATTTTTATGGACCTTTGCTCCAAATCAAACGTTTTAGTTTTACTTACTGTTCATATAAATAACCGTACTCTGTTTCAAAATGTTCGATTCGACATTTTTTCACCAAGAAAACATTTACAAAAAATACCATATTTAAAAAAAAATATTAACTTAGTTTACATCAAATCTTTAAAAACATCTAATTTTTGAGACTGAATGGGATTGTAAATAACGATGTCTGAATGGTAGACCGCTGCTCTTCGGTTTTAGAGTTCGGAGATTCGAATCCCACTTCTGTCTTAGATGACCGTAGCCGTTCGGAACCGGCTTTAAACAATAGGGCTCGGTATCGTGAGCAAAACAGTAGACCGTAGTACTCCAAACCAAACCAATAATAAGCATAAGCAAAAAATTCTTTTCCACAACTACATAAGAAATTAACTAAATCACGAAAGTAGCGTAGCGATTGTTCATTTTCTTAATTTAACTAGATTAATATTTCCCTGGAACACTCAAAAATCTAAATCCATCTACGATTTCAATTCAAACTAATTTACCTGTCAATTTCTTGTCCTGCAATGAATGGTTCTGTTGATGCTTTAAACACAAGCTTTAAACTATTGATGCAGCTCCTCCAATTTGGAAAGTACTCGGGCTTTTTCGATTGAAGGATGACGTACACGAACAATAGGACGAGGTACAATCGTCTTTGTTCCCGGTATGTTTTGTAAGTAAACATTCTGGATGCATCCCACTGGATATCTTCATAAACTAGAGGCAACAGTTTCACACTGAAATATGAAAAAATAAATAAATAAATAAACTTCTAGAATTATTGGAAATTCCGTTCAAGAAAAATGAATAACAAGAGAAAATTAGTTTTTAAAAAATATGAATTTTTATTTATTGAGTAATAATTTTTTCAAACATCAAAATAATATTTCTAAATATTTAAACAAAATAAGTATGTAATTTGGAACATATTTTTACACATACGTTAAAGCATATTTTCATATATATATATATATATATATATATATATATATATATATATATATATATATATATATATATATATATATATATATATATATATATATATATATATATATTATATATATATACATATATATATATATATATATATATATATACATATATATATACATATATATACATATATATATATATATATATATATATATATATATATATATATATATATATATATATATATATATATATATATATATATATATATATATATATATGCGTAAAATTATTTCCTCTAGTCACAAAAACTTTGTAGTCCCTATTTTTTTTAGTTTCCCGGGCTACTCGGGTTTCCCGGCAAGACGAAGCCTAAGCAGCTAGCAGTAATAACGATGGAGACGGCCCACATTGAAGAGAATGGCTCATGGGTAATTAAAACTTTATTTTACAGATGCTAAAAAGGACATCTTTACTACTCGAAGACAGACAAGAGAAAGACACAAAAATCATTCTGCTCGAACAGAGGTGAGCTCAAGAGCGAAGACAGAAAGTATTTTCCCAAGTTAGAACAAACTTACTCAGCGAATGTGTTAAGTGTTAAGATCAGGAAAAACGCTGAGCAATTTGTCGGCGACAGCTGGAAAACGGGTTGAATAAACAGAAAGTTTACATCTATAGGACAGAAAGCTTCGGGAAAAGTATCGAAAGTATTTTAAGTCTAGGACACTGCTTTAAAACATTTAGAGGTTGGGAAAAAGATTTTAAGTAATGAAAATACATTTTCCTTATAAAGTATTCCAATTTAAGGAAAATGTATATTTATAAATGTAAAATGTTATGTTTTGGTGTTTTATAGCAGCGATTTTTCGATGGGGATTACAGTAGCAGTTAAAGCAATGATTTTTACCTAATATCAAATATTTGTCTATACATAGAGTAATAATCGTGTACTTACGTTAAACAAGCCAAAAATATTTTTTATGTAGAACTCGGTCTCGAGAGGATAATTTAAGAAGCGTCCACCGTAGCGTAACCACCTCTTCATGATGCTAAAGTCCAAGATCATCGAAGGAGAACAAAAATACTCTGCAGTTATCACCTTGTATTCGTCGAAAGTATCCAAGTAATAGTCAATGTAATTTAAAGGAGATTCACTTAAAGGCAAGTCATGAACTAGTACATTTCTCATGTAATATTCGTCCATCTTGTTTAATAAGTATTCTTCGAGAACATTGCGAATCAAATTCGGCGAAGTGAACGGGAAATTCTCAAAAACACTGAATAACACTTCAATGTAGACATCTTGGAACCTTTCATTTTTCAGAAGAATATCGAAGTGTTCCCATGCTTTGTAAACCAAATCAGAGTGGTCTTTGTCCTTGCGGTGAAGAGAATCTTGTAAGCCATTTTTAAAGTATTTTAGTACTTCTTCAGTAAACTCTTCTATACTTATTACATGATTTGGAGCATTCGAATCCCCAACCGTATTACTTGACAGAGACATGTCGACGCCGTCACAACGAAGAAATTCGTCACAGTATTATCAACAGCACTTGTCTAAATTAAAACACAGGCAATCTCTATACCGGCGGTACACGTGGTGGCACTTATTTTCAAATCACACACAGCACACCAATGGATGTAACTGATCTAGAAATTTGGTCGCACGCCTAACAATAGAATTTGTGAGGTTGAAATGAACAGATGATCTTAATACGGGTGGTACACGTTGGTTGTCAATATGGTTGACACCACACACAGCTTATCATTATCTGTAACTGCTCTGGTGCACTCCCTCTGGTATACAACTGTTCTTTCCCAATGTTTACAATAGTATTGAAGTATATAAAGAAAGAAATTTGTTTATCCGTTTGATTGACACGTGTTGCAAGTGCAAAATATTTGGAGAGTTTATGTAATTATTATAAGTATTACTGATTCAAATATATCAACGTTTGGAAATTAGTTTAAACGATTTATTTTAATACCATCTGATTTTAAAATGAAGATGTTCAAAATAATTATTTTTAAGAAATGTATTGAGAACAGTAAAATTATTCTTCAGTTGGAATAAAAAAAAGTATTTATATATACTTCTTAACAACTTCCAATAAATATTATTTGTGTTCAATGGAATATTGTCTTCATGAAACAAAAGAATTTTGATAATATTGAAACATTTTAAACATTTTTATTCTGCTTGAAACAAAAAAAATGTCATTAAAAAACAATCACTTATACTTAATTGAATTTCATTTTTGAATGAAATACAAATAAAAATAGGAACTTTGCCCAGGGTGTTAGATCCAAGGGCACCCAAACCTTGAATGTAAACTTTTAAATAATCATTTTAAAATTAAGTATTTCATAAATTCTTTTAAAAGTCTGAGAATTTTATCTTAAAAAATATTATTTCCTATAACGTTGATAATTATTTCTGAAGAAAATAACTTTTACCTCAGTTACCTCGATATAGTTTAGAAAAAAAATAATTATTCAAAAAATTCACTCAAATTCACTTTACACTGTATAGAAATTTGATATTGCATAAAAAAATTTGATTTATAAATTAATAAAGGATTTGTACTCTAAACAAAATTTTTATTTACTTTAATATAACAGGAATTATTTCTTGAACAACTACATACAGTAGAATTTGTACAGTTGTACTTTGAACAAAAGTTTAAATAATTAATTTTACTGAAAACCTGTAGGTAGAGTGAAAGTTAGCAGTTGTATATATCTGTATCACTTTACAAACAGAAAAAGATAAATAATGTAATTTTTTATTTTACAGTATCCAAAGATATAAATAAAAATATTTATTCATAATAAATGCATGGATAGTGTGTACAGCTACGTGTTAAACCACTGTTTCTTTACATCCGTCTTTCCATGTATTAATATAAATATGGAACATAATATATCGATATATGCTATAATCACTTAGATAAGTGTTCACGAAAGAGGACCTTTACAGGTATAAATATGGAGTCAAACTTCATAACTTTCTGTAAAATTTAATTTTATTATTTTTATCAAGTTCCATATGAAAAGTACACTTTAAGGAATTAAAGTACTGGCGTATAAAAGAAACTGAAATAGAAAGATATCCAAATTTTTAGGTATTTTCTACATCGTTCCAGATACTGTTCGGCCGAACGATAGCCAAAAATGGACCGCTGATTCATGGGTTCGAATCCCAGTGAGACATGGATATTCTTAGAAATTTGAAATCGGCTTTATTCTGTTTTAATTTGTTAAAAATTTAATTTATTTCATTTTTTTTAATAGAAACTTGTATACGATTTTTATTTTATTAATATATTTATTCCACGTGGTTTCATATACGTCGTGTACGGTTGTTACGATCACAAATAGAGTAGACGGTGAAAGATTGATTAAAATCATTGTTGCATACCTGAAGGATTGCACCTTATTCAAGTCCACACAATGATATGATTCATGGGAGATTTCACTCGAACTGGACATGTACAGTTTTCAGTTTGTTTGTTTATTCCATTTTTGCATGTGGTATTAAAGTTTGTTTGTGCCTAATATTACTCATTATGTCAGGGTAGTAATGTCTTTTAATCTATTATCCGTCATAGCTGTGGTTTCGGAAACATCTGCTTTCAATTTTTTTTCTCAGTGTATTTTAAATATATTTATTAGCTGAATATATCAGAGAAACATTAACAGTCAAAAGAATAGAACAAGTTCTAATTTTTTTCAAAGAAACATAATAATTTTTTTTTATTTTTCTGGAATGTTATAAAAATTGGAGAGTTTGCTCGTTTTTACTGTCCTGTAAAAAACTAATAAAAAAGTAATAACCAGATTCTTATTTGCCTACGAGTGCATGAAATAATAAAATATGTCGTTTCAAGAAACAATATGCATAAAAATTGAAAAACATAGAGTTCTTAAAAATTATAAAACTGACAATTATTTTTAAAGGTTCTAGAATGGGAGCTTTGGAGTTTTTCGCGTAGTGTTTTCGGTACCTGAAAGAGCTTTTAAGAAATAACAAGTTGACTACTGGACATTAACGAGTTATCTACACATTTTTATGTTTTAAATTCTAGTAACGTTTTCAGGTAGTTGAAAAGCGATTGTCTGTGTTCCATTACAGTATTTATATCACCTCTTTAATAATAGACTAAGTTATCTGTCCGTCAGACCTCGAATTTTTGAAGCGGTTGTACTTGGAATGGATATAGGCTACCATATTGGATTGTTGATGAGTTAGGGTTATCAAAATTGAAACAGAGTAAAATTTAAAAGGAATAACTTTTAGTCAGCATATTTGTAAAATGGAACAATTTTTTATTGAATATATACGGAGGGAAGGGTTTCCCCTTACGGTTATTTCAATAGTTGGGAAAGAAGCATTTCTATTTCGATCTCTTTGGTATATGTATATATATATATATATATATATATATATATATATATATATATATATATATATATATATATATATATATATATATATATATATATATATATATATACATATATATATATATATATATACATATATATACATATATATACATATATATATATGTATATATATACATATATATATATATATATATATATATATATATATATCGAAGCAGGTTGTTTCGACGCCGACGGTTCGACGCCAACGATTCGACGCCAACGTTTCGACGCGTGGTCAGTTCGACGCCGTACTTTTCGACGCCGGGGCAGTTCGACGCCATATATTTTTTTTTCGTATTTTTATTTATTTTTAGAATAAATATGCAATATGCCTGATAATATATATATATATATATATTTGTTATGTATATGAAGCGTGATTCAAATAAATAAGCAATATGACTGATTTTTATTTATTGAAGTGTTCTAGATTTTTTTTTTTTTTGTCCCAGATTAGTGAGAAGCCCCCTCGCCAACGTCAAGGCCCTGGGACATGAGGGAGGTTGTTTTTTTTTATTTATTTATTTCACAAAACAGCATCAAAAAGGCAAAATACAGAAATGGTAAATAAACATATGGTTACAAAAAAGTTATATTGCAGACAAATTTAATTACAGAGTAACAAGATTACACATAAATAAGATTACATCACAAAACTGTTATTATACTAATCCATTGCAAAATTATGCGCCACACCTTTCAGGTATTCCATTATTTCTCGATTTTCAAAATCTTCAACTATTACTTTAATTCTCATATCAGCTCGCAGATACTTATTCCGCTTGTGCGGCGGTTCATCTCCACGTACAAATTGCTCATAACATTGGTCAATTGTTTTTTGAACACGTCTGAGACCATCTATGAATTTCCATAATGTGGGGTGTGAAACACCAAATTCGGACTGTAAACGTCTGTGTGCTGCTTCCGCGAAATTATTGGTGCGTCCTTCGTTATTTAAGGTTCTAGCATAACATGACCACATTTCTGGTTTAAAAATAGGACGACGGCGACGATTATTTCTCTGAATCCTTCCAACATAATAATCTTCAAAGTAATCTAAAATTGGGGTTAACTGATTAGGTAAATTCTCACTCAAAACTTCTAAAGCATTTTCAAGTTCTTCGATAGGCACAAAACTTAACGCAGGAATCATACGTGCATAGAGAGCAAAATCAGCATCGGTATTATATCGTTGCATTAAATTGAATTCTGCTAATTTGCGCTTCATATTTTTCACAAGGTGGAACAAGCACCCTTGAATTTCGGCGTCTGGAAACTTGCTTGAAAAAGTGTTAATTAAGGCAATTTCAAAATCTAAAGAAATTTTTTTCGCCTTAAAAAATGGCCAACTGTCTTGAATCATTTCAAGCATTCGTGTATATGTTTCTTCCGCCTTGTCGGGTAAGAGGGCATAAATGATTGGCAATACAAAACCTCCACGTTCGGCCATAATAACAAAAACCTGGTAAAAATGATGTGGTGCTAGACTAAAAGTTCCATCAACGTAAATTTTTGTTACGAGGTGAATCCAATCGCTGACACTGGCTTTTCCGAAAATTAAAATTCGGTCTTTATCCCCCACTCCCGAATCGGCGATAACAAAATTTTCCTTATTTTCTCCGTAATATTTATAATTTTCTGGCAATTCAATGGAAGCTCTGTCAATTGGTTGCGACGGGAGTGCATTTATGTCTTTTCTACGTCTTTTAATAACTAATCTTACAGCTTCTCTGCTTGGAAACTGTCCTAATGCTCCAACAGACAGCTCTTGCGTTTCTTCAATGCGAATTACTGCGGGAGTTTCTTGTGTTTCACCTGCCCTTCGCTTTATTGATGTTAAAGTGCGGACAACTTCAACACGTGCTGCATTTCCTTCATGAGCATGATTGCGAACAAGTTTTAAAAATTCACTCGTAACTGCATCAGTGTAAATTCTTCCTTTACATTTATTGTTTTTGGAAAATTCAACTTCACAACGCCACGATTTTTTTGCTCCATTTTCTATATATTTATCGAAACAATATAAATATCCATCGTGCTCATACTTTTCTTTACCTCTCTTAGTCATATATTTTCGGCTTTCAGACATTTCTACGGTTGAAAGTGCTAACATTGAATTTAAAAATATCGACAGGCTTCCAAATAGATTACGGGCGCTTTAGAGAAGATAAGAAATGCGCATGCGTTGACAATCGGCAATACTTAACGACAAATCTGAGGCGATTTCATAACCCCCAACTGGAGGAGGGGGGGGGTTGCACTTGTCAAAAAAGAGTTAGAGTTATTTACAAGCCTGTAATATGTTTCAAAGAAAGAAGAATAGATAAGGATAAGCTAGTCACAGGCGTCACGGCCTATGGGGATACGGAGGCGCGTCCCCCCGAAAAATATTTTGACAAATGGCGATATGGAGGACAGTGACACGAATTGGAGGGGGATCAAACACAACCGCACATTCCGCATCTACGTACAATAATCTGAGTTCCGAATTGTGCAATAAAATTTTGCATAAGTTTATTTTTATTTTATTATTATTATTATTATTATTTTTTTTTTTTTTTTGGGGGGGGGGAGCAGTTTGCGACAAAAAATTTTTTGGTTCTGTTGGAATTCTAGGGGTTTGCACGTTTTCGCAACCTTATTTAATTGTGAATTAAATTGACATTGAAGAATCTCTATAGTAAAATTTTAAAGTTTTTTCCATATATATATTTTTTAATATGTTAAAGGGGTAGGTTCTTCAACAGAATATAATTTTAGGAAATTGATGTATACTGTATACAGAAACGAAGGGTGTGGGTGTATAAAATTTTTCGAACATAAGACCACAAGATAATGCTACGTCAGTATTCATCCCCCCCCCAATAATTAGACGGTGGTAACGCCAGTGAGCTAGTTGAAATGCAATAAAGTTTGAAATATGTTCAAAACCTTTGGAATTTACCTATTATATCAGTCATATTGCTTATTTATTTGAATCACGCTTCATATATATAACAAAAATATATATATATTATATCAGGCATATTGCATATTTATTCTAAAAATAAATAAAAATACGGAAAAAAATATATGGCGTCGAACTGCCCCGGCGTCGAAAAGTACGGCGTCGAACTGACCACGCGTCGAAACGTTGGCGTCGAACAGTTGGCGTCGAAACGTTGGCGTCGAACTGACCTGTACCGATATATATATATATATATACATATAAATATATACATATACATATATATATATATATATATATACATATATATATACATATATATATATATATATATATATAATATATAATATAAATATATACATATATATATATATATATTATATATATATATTATATATATATACATATATATACATATTATGTATATATATATTATATTTATATTTATATACATATATTTTAAAATATATATATATAATTACATATATATAAACATATATATATATATATATATATATATATATTGTAAATATACATATATATTATATATATATAAAATATATATTACATAGAAAAATATATATATATATATATATATATATTATATATATATATATATATATATATATATATATATATACATTCATATATATATACATATATATACATTTAAACACATATATATATATATATACATATAAACATATATATATATATTACATTTAAACACATATATATATATATATATATATAAACATATATATAATATAATACATAATTTTATATATACATATTTTATATATATATATATACATATAAAAAATATATATATATATAAATATATATTTATTTAAACATATATATATATATATATATATATATATACATATATATATACATATATATATATATACATATATATATATATAAACATATATTTACAAACATATATATATATTCATATATATACATTTAAACATATATATATATATATATATATATATATATATATATATATTTTATATATATCTGTGTGTGTGTGTGTGTATGTGTTATGTAACCACCGAAATTGTTTCCGATGAGTCACATTGTGGAACTTGAAATTTAGTAAGTCAAAAATTGAATGTCTACACAAGCAACAGCTTTGCATTAAATAACAACAACAACATGAATATACATCTTTCATTTTTTCTCTCTGAAGAGAAAGGGATCATATGAATATTTTTTCGAGAGACCAACAGCCTACTCAGCGTTCTTTGGGCGTCAAGAATGAAATTTGATCATTCAAGTTAGCTCGAAAACAATAGGCAGCAATTTAATTGGTGGGGGAGTGAACCAATTTTCCTGGGACAACTAAAAAATGTGACCAGTGAAAATTAACATATATACTAGCGTTAGTTTTGGGAGAGTGGTAAAAATATTTTAAGTCGGTGACCACTCATTCAAATCTGGGATTTTACGGCTGAGAAATTAGGTTCTAAAGAATGAGAAGGGGTAAAAGGAGAATTTTAGATAAGTATTTATATATTATATATTACACATATATATTATATATATATATATATATATAATATATATATATAATATTCACTTATATATTATATATACATATATATTACATATATATACACATACACACACACGCATATATAATGTTTTGAAACCTAATAAATTTATGGAGCACTCATAAAAATATAATTATATGCTTCTATGTATTCGGTTTAAGTCATAAATATACGAGAAATTAGTAATAATAGAGAGTGGCCAAATACTATCTTGTAAACAGGCTCCTAGTAGCCCAGCATCAGTGTTGCGACTCCTGTGCCGCTTAAATATGTTTTACCCCTAAAACGGGATTTTGTTGCTTGATGTTCCCTACCCCGGGGAAAAGAGCTGTAGTTGAACTACAGCTGCCATGTTGGTAGTATGTGTATAAGTGTTATTTTGTAGATATGTGTTGTGTTGTCAATAAATGTCCGTAATGGAGTTGGATATAATTATTTATTCGAACAAGGCATAAAAAGACAAATTATTATTATAAATAATTTATTATTATAAATAAACATAATATGAAATAAAAAATTTTATTTATTGAAGTATTGATTCACTAAATAGTAATAAAATTAATAATATATAATAAATGTTTCAATAATTTCTGTGAATAATGCATAGATTATTGTAGTGTTAAGCACTTCATAATGTGTTTATTATCCTAGAAACTTCTAATTTAAATATTTCACACACACACACACACACACACACACACACACACACATATATATATATATATATATATATATATATATATATATATATATATATATATATATATATATATATATATATATATATATATATATATATATATATATATATATATATATATATATATATATATATATATGTGTGTGTGTGTGTGTGTGTGTGTGTGTGTAGCATAACATCCATTTCCATTAAGCTTTTAATCTGGTTGTTTATAGTATTCACCAAAAAAGCACTCATTGCAGAAATAGCTACTCTAAATTTAATTCTTTTTTTTTAATATTTTCAATCTATTCATGAGTAGCATACATCATGTAAACATTTGAAAAATGGAGTATGTTATATTTTACATTTTATTTATTTTTATTTTTTTTTTTTGATTTTTAAAAAAAAATTGAAATTTTGCTATTCTACAGAAAACGTGTAAAAAAGACGTGCACGAATCCTAATCATAATTCGAGTACACTAAATATTCGAGATATTATGGATTTTTCTGCTTTCTAGTAATCCTTAATATTCATTAGATGTTTGTTACTTAATACATATCAATTTCAGTATATAAATAAAATTAAATATAGAGAGTTCAATATATATACTTAAATATCCTTACGAATCAAACAACCTTTTATTTTGGACAGCTTATTAGTAACTAAACTAAACAGTACACAAAAATTAATTATTTGTTATACTATTAATTATTAATTAAAAAGCTAAAAAATACGTCTGTCAAAAATAGATTAATTTCAAATAAAAATATTAGAATTTTTAAAAGCCAAATATCTTTATAAAGTCACTGGAATTTTATTTTAAACTCGTAAATGATTTCAAACAATGTTACTCATTTTGGAAGGTCTGAATTTTCGGAATTTCAACAAATTAAATCTTATAATTATACAAGAATTTTAATAAAAATAATCAGGATAAATTTTGTCCTGGCTCACTGTGTAATATTTATTCTTTGACCAACAAACCTTGTGGTAATAATATTTAGATCTTGTGTGACAGTTAATTATAAAAATCGTTTAATCTAATAAAACATTCTCAAATTTAATCGAAAGAAAAAAGTTTTGACCCTCAATGAACAAACAATGAAACAAACAAATTTCTTTTATCTAAAAGTTCTATACATTTCTAAAATTTTATTCGTGAAAATTATAGGTGCACACAGGCGTGTGCGTCTGCATAATACACAAACATATCCATTTGGAGAACCTTAATTACACGTCGTCGGGGACTCCAGTTTTTAGCATTTTTTTAAGCACACTATTTGGATTTTGCAGAAATGATGCCAAACTTTGGAATCTTTTAATTTTGAGTCTTGTGTCGTTGTTAAGATGGTGTAATATTAATATATATATATATATATATATATATATATATATATATATATATATATATATATATACATATATATATATATATATATATATATATATATATATATATATATATATATATATATACATATATATACATATACATATATATATACATGTATATACATATATATATATATATATATATATATATATATATATATATATATATATACATATATATATATATATATATATATATATACATGTATATATATATATATATATATATATATATATATATATATATATATATATATATATATATATATATATATATATACCAGTGGCGTGCGGTCCATATGTGCAGGGTGTGCACTGCACACCCTGGCAAAATTATGAGGAACAATAATTTTCTGCACCTATGTCTACCTATCTTTATATATTATATAATAAATATTATTTATAACATATTCAAATATTATGTTGATTTGCTTGCTTGTATTCCCGCAGTGCGTGCGGTACTAGGTGCTGCACCACGTAGCGAGTTCAAAAGGAAACGAACATAGGAAGTTCTGATGTGTACGCACTGTGCACTAAATCGAAAATCACGCTTTATATGTATGGGCTACTGGAGAAGCACAGCATACTATGGCACTGAGACAAGTGCAGCTATTTTTCCTGTTCTTGGCATTCAAAATCATCCGAAGGTACGGTTTATTAAGAGTTGAATTAGAGCGTGAACTTACGTGCTGAAGCGCTTTTGGTTTTTTAATTGATTAACTGGCCATACGATTTTGCAGACGGTTGATATTTAAATTTATATATTGTAAGATTTTGTTTTCATGGAAATATAAAAGAAGTCTTCTATCAATATAAAGTGAAATGTTTTAGTGTGGTAAAGTAATTTCGGAGATGTATTATATTTATTGAAATAATTAGCTGAAAAACAATGTTGTTTTGTTTTAAAGAAACGACTTTTGAGAGAACAGTCCAAATATCACTATTCATTGTGTCTTACAGACAGTATATAAGTTATATCTGCAACACCATATCCCTGGTTATGTTTTTAAAAATTGTCAAGATATTTTTTGCAGAATATATGATTTCCAAACGTTAAAAACACTTAATAAATATAGTTTAATCCACCGACCGAACAAGAAGCAGTTCGCTCAATTCTGCCAGCGTGCATCGAAATCCTCTGCACGTGAAATAGACGTTAGGTTTGTCGGCACCGCAGCGGCGGGCGCCATATGGTGCTACGTTTGCTGAATATGGAAGTTTTTCGTGGAAGCCTGAAGCGTTGCTTTTTCGACGCCGTACAACAAAAGACATGATTTTCGCTTCAGTGTTAGTAGAATTCTCAAAAGTTTAACTGTTTTTATAGTTATAGTTCGACTACTCGTAGGTAAATATTATATTTATTCTATTCTTTAAATTTATATTCATAATAAATAACCCGTTTCAGAATGGAGAACTCAGATGTCTCAATAATTAAAGATTTATTGGAAAATCCATGTTCTCTACACACCTTGCATTAAAACCTACCGCACGCCACTGATACATACATACATACATACATACATACATACATACATACATATATATATATATATATATATATATATATTTATATATATATATATATATATATATATATATATATATATATATATGTATGTATGTATGTATGTACACCTTTTCGATTTGTCAATTCGGGCCGCTTTTTTTCAACTGCATTGTTTAATTTCGTAAGTTGTTTAATGTAGACATCAGAATTGATTATTCGGTTGGGTGGTAAGAGTTCAAAGTAGACAATTCCTTTGTAATCCCACCAAACTGATAACAAAACCTTCTTTTGATGAATATCAGCTTTTGATGTTGTTTGAGTGTGTTCACCTGGCCTGCTCCACGATCTTTTCCGCTTGATATTGTTGTAAACAACCCATTTTTAATCTTCAGTTATCAGTCGTTTTAAAAATGGATCATTTTCATTACGTTTCTTTAGCAAATCGCAGCTGTTAATGCGTTGCGTTAAATGCGTTTCTTTCAGTTCGTGAGGAACCCATATATCGAAATTTTGAACATAGGCAAGTTGTTTTAAGTGATTTTCAATGCATGTATGTGATACATGAAGCTTCTCTGCAATCTCACGTGTTGTACTGTGACGATCCGAATCGATTATTGCCTTGATTTGGGCGTCATCAACTTCAACTGGACGACCAGAGCGTTTTTCATCTTTGAGTGAAAAATCACCAGAACGAAATTTGGCAAACCAATTTTGATACTGCCGTTCTTTTAAGGCTTTGTCACCATAAACATCATATACCTTTTTTATGAGCTTGCGATTCGTTTTTCCCTTTGCGGAAATAAAAAAGCAAAATATGACGAAAATGTTCCTTTTCATTTTCCATTCTTCAACGAAGGCCAAGGGAAAACTACGCAACTGATCAAAAAACTTTTTTTACTGATTGGCAGCTGAATTACCAACTATCAAATGACAAAATGTGTTTTACATTTGTACTACGTCTGCAAACCTAAAAATTCAACTTACGCCATCTATGAGTGAAATCCGCAATTACTTAGTTGCCAACCCAATATTTTATTTTTTGTAATCTTTAAATTTATAGACATAATAAATAACCCGTTTCAGAATGGAGAGCTCAGATGTCTCAATAATTAAAGATTTATTGGAAAATAGATGTTATCTGTACACCTTGCATGAAAACCTACAGCACGCCACTCATTTCTGTGCTTTTTTTTCTTGGCATTTTTCAATATAACTTTTATCTTTTATAAGTTTTTGGGTCTCGTATCATTCCACTACTTTGCTCACTCCAGTTTTGTCATTTTCGTGATGTTTTGTCTTGTTTTGTGTTATAAAAAATTTAAAAATGTTATATAAAAATTTAAAAATTTCATAACATACAAAATTATATCTTTTAGTTAGTGCTTTCGCTTTTGCTATTCTGTGTTTTTGTACCAAGCTGCAACTTTTTTACATTCTCTGTAATTTTTATTCTTTTTATTATTTGAGCTTCATGTTGCATTGCTTGCTATGTATTGTTGATTACCCCACCTGCTGGTCATATTCTAATCCTTTAATTAGACAGCACGTTGGTTACTCATAACATTATATCAGAACGTATTTCACTCCTTCCTTCTTTAGAAGCCGGAGTATATTGAATTTTTGCTTCGTTACTATTGCATTCATGCCTAAATTGGTGTTTTGACCTTTTACACGTTCGGAGATTAAAGTAAAGACTACCCCACTTCCAAAGCCAGACACAAAATCCTTTCCCTGCTGCTGACGTCACAACTCGAGGCTGACGTACTTCACCGTCATGTGCTTCACCACTTCAATCTGTTAACATTCTTTGTGTTATATTCTAGTGTACTCGCCATCATCGTTCTGTGTTTTAGATTAAAAAAAGTATATTTTTCTGAATTACTTTGCAATCTACATCTTTATTAAAGGTAAGTCAAATTATTTTTGTTCAATATAGCCTGTTCTTAACAATTAATGAATTCTCTGAATTACTATTTGAATCAGAAAACAAGTACTAAACCTGATCGTGTTCTAAGTTGAATGTTGTTTGTACAGAGAATAAATGCATAATTCTAATATGAATATTAAATTTGTTTTTACATAACGTAAATTAAATATATGCGATTTATAGCTCTCATATTATGTAACGAGACACTTTAATTTTTAATTGTTGTTTCGTGGGAGCTTTATTTATTATAAGTAAACAGTTTATGTTTAATGGATTGCTTTTCATTTGTTGTTTATTTCTTCATTTGCTTTAGCTTAGTCATTATAAAAACATTACATTTTCAAATTTACTCCTGAAATATTAAATGTCTTAGATTTAATATATACAATGCAATGGTATTGTAGGTTAAACTCAAGAAAAAAAATTAAAATTAAATTAATTTCAGCATATGACTTAAACGGGCATTTATGTTTCTACAAGTATTACTAAAATACAATTTATTAAATATATTGCTTTGTTTATTGCATTTTTTTTTTTCAAGTTTGGCTGTAGAATGTCTTTCAAATTATATATATAGTGTAGAGAATAATCTCAAGAAACTGAAAATTCTTTGGGGTCTCAGCATTGTAAAATATAAGAATCCCCTGGTTTTGTTACTAACTTTCAACTTTCCATAACTTCTTTTTATAGAAATTTGTTATATATCTCTTTAATAAACTAACCTCAAATATTTATAAAAATAGAAATGAATACTTTTATATTTATAACTTGATTTTGTTTTTCGTTGTAACTGTTCTCACTTGCCCACTTGTTTACAAGAAATAGTTTGCACACAAATGTTAAATTTCAGTTTTAATGAAGAACTTACTTCTATAAAGGAATCTATTTTCAAATAAACTTCATAAATTTAAATATATTTTTTATTTTTAAAACATGTTTATATTCTTACCCCTTTTGGGGGGATAATTTTGATATACACTTACCTGTCTAAAATATCGCTCTCATAGCAATAATTTGAGTTTAATTACAAGAAAACATCATTACTATCAAATTTAGAAGATTTTATTATTTTTTTAATTGGTACACTATGTTGAGGTTAAATTTGAGGTTAAATTATGGTTGAGGTTAAATTAGAAAATATCAGTAAGTTGGGTACAGTAACAAAAATAAAAAAATGTATCGAAGAGAAAGAAACCGATATATTATTTTTTTTTTTATTTATTCAGTTCTGATTTTTATTCCGATTTAAACAACTTTTTTTTTCTCTGTTCATTTCAGTTTCGGCCCTTATTTTATTGATATAGATATAATCTTACACATTTTAATTAAATTTTTGCTATTATTTCGGAAATAAAACCCAAATGATGTTAGTCGAATCATTAAAAAGTTTCAATATCTCAAACATTCATTTATTGTTAATATTATCATAGCTTTTTTTAAGTGTAAATTTTCAAAGCATTAAAGTAATATTATTACATTATATACATATGTGGCTGCACTGAACTCACCACCTACAGAATTCTATTTCCAGTAGTGGCAACACTACAGATTAGCTGTGTTCAATTCTACTGTGTAACTTGCAGTCAGTGATGTACCGTTCCTGACGTTGTTCGTGTTGCTCAGATTTTTACCATTAATAAATGTTTAGTTAAGTTTATTTAGTTGAAGTTACTTTATAATCAACCCTTACACGAGCACACGACATTGGTGACCTTCTATATTTGACGCAACCTTTCGATGCTTCAAGCCGGTTCCATGCTGCCGACCACGTGCACCGTATCATCGTTCACGAGGTAAGCCACATGTTTCTTTTCTCAGAGTCTGGTGTAACGATTATCATTTTATTTCCCCAACTTACTATTTTTAAACCTAAATTTTTGTTCCGTTTCACTCATTAATTTTATATTCCAATTCATATTACTTAACTTATTTAATATGCCGGACAACGTGCCTGTCATGGAAGATCCACAAATTTCTAAGTTGGGAGTTAAATTACCACCCTTGTGGAAAAATAACATTAAAATGTGGTTTATTCAGGCTGAATGTAATTTTAATTATCTGGAATAACGGCCGATCTTACGAAATATAATAACATTGTTGCAGCGATCGATTCGGAAACGCTTTCTGCTGTGTCAGATATATTATTAAAGCCTCCTAACGAAGACAAATATATCACTCTTAAACAGCGATTAATCCAAGAATTTTCAGATTCCGAAAATTTACAAATACGCAAATTATTGTCTGAACTCCAATTGGGTGACGACAAACCATCCCACTTGCTACGGAAAATGCGTGAATTGGCAGGAACAGCTTTATCGGATGATTTTTTAAAAACCTTGTGGTTTCAGCGTTTGCCCACAGACATACAAAGCATTCTCTCAGTGAGTACCGAAACGCTAGAGAATTTGGCTAAATTGGCGGATAAAATTGCCGAAGTAAGAACTGACCCACTTAACGCTGTTTACGCTGTAGGTCGTACATCTGCTGCCGCCACAACGTCTCGCGATGAACAAATAAATGCTTCCAGTTCGCCGCTGTGTGAAATATCGGCACTCCGAGAGGAAATAGCATCCCTTACTCAGCAATTCGAACGTTTTGCTCGCGGACGAAACTCGAGAAGCCGTTCGAGAGGGAGATTTTCAAAATCACCTCGTCGCTCGATTGTTAACCGTGGAGATATTTGTTATTATCATAGAAAATTCGGAAAAAACGCTCGCAAATGCCGTGACCCCTGTTCTTTTTCGACCGACGATCAGGGAAACTAGATTCGGCTATCGATAAGCAGATTTCGGCGACTTCAACACCGATAGCCTATAAATCATGTCGCCTGTATGTGTATGACAAAAAGACACATTTAAAATTTTTAGTAGACTCGGGATAGGATGTGTCTTGTATTCCATTCCGTAACGTAACTAAAAAAACGCGTCCAGCTTCATTAGAATTATTTGCGGCAAATAACACAAAAATTCATACATACGGAACGAAATTACTAAATTTGGACCTAGGATTACGGCGTAGTTTTAATTGGAAATTTTTGCTTGCATCTGTCCCTATGCCGATAATTGGTGCAGACTTTTTAGAGAACTTTGGTCTTCTGATAGACTTAAAACATCGTAGATTAATAGACAGTATTACAAAGCTCACACAGACTGGAATTTCCGCGAACTCAACTGACCATGTGTCTGTTAAACTTATTTCTGGTGACTCCCCTTATCATAAAATGTTGGCAGAGTTTCCGGGATTAACAAAAATCTCTCCAACGATTAGGGATGTAAAGCATAACACAGTACACTATATAGAGACAACAGGTCCTCCTGTGCATAGCAAACCAAGGCGGTTAAATCCGAAATTGTATGATTGTGTAAAAAAAGAGTTCCAATTTATGATGGAGCAGGGAATATGTAGACCATCAAAATCACCATGGTCATCTCCTCTACATGTAGTCCCAAAAAATTCTGGTAACATTCGCCCAGTTGGGGACTATCGTCGTCTCAATGCATGTACCATTCCAGACCGGTACCCAATCCCACACATACAGGATTTTTCCAATGCACTTTATGGGTGTAAATTGTTTTCTAAAATCGATATTGTGAGAGCATACTTTCATATACCAGTACATCCCGAACATATTCAAAAAACTGCTGTATGTACTCCTTTCGGTCTCTTTGAATTTCCGTATTTAAACTTTGGATTATGTGGAGCCGCTCAAACCTTTCAGAGGTTTATGCACGAAATACTCGGGGAATTTCCATTTTGTTTTGTATATCTAGACGACATATTAATATTTAGTAAAAATGAAGATGATCATAAGACCCATGTGCGAGCTGTCCTCCAGAAACTAAATTTATATGGTTTGACAATTAACACTTCAAAATGTATTTTTGGAGTATCTGAAATTTCCTTTTTGGGCCATCTCATTTCGCAAGAGGGAACAAAACCCTTACCGGACAAAGTTGCACCCATATTAAATTACCCTCAGCCTAAAACAATTAATGAACTTCAACGTTTTCTCGGATTTCTAAATTTTTTCGTCGATTCCTACCGAATGTAGCTCAAAATCAAACAACTCTTAATAGTTATTTAAAAGGTGCAAAGAAAAGGGACAAAACAAAAATCGAATGGTCTGATAAAGCTGAAAGGGAATTCCAGAAATGCAAAGAGTTAATCGCAAATGCAGTCCTTTTAGCCCATCCAAACCCAGAAGCTCAATTAGTGCTACAAGTGGATGCATCAGATTTCGCGATCGGGGGAGCATTATTACAAATTATTGACAATCAGTTGCAACCCCTTGCCTTTTTTTCTCGTAAACTTTCTTCAGCTGAACGCAATTATAGTGCATATGACAGAGAATTACTTGCAGCATATGCTGCTATAAAGCACTTTCGACACATGCTCGAAGCTAGGTGTTTCACCTTGTTCACTGACCATAAACCGCTAACATATGCTTTTCGACAGCGCTCAGACAAAAGTTCACCGCTACAAACGAGACAGTTAGATTTTATTTCCCAGTTCACAACCGATATCTACCACATAAAAGGATCAGAAAACATCACAGCAGATATGCTTTCTCGAATCACTGCTATAACAATGCCAAATCCCATTGATTACGAAGAAATTTCAAAGGCACAGGCAAACGATTTAGAATTAAAAAATTTAATGGATAATCCTAACGTTTTTGAATTTAAGAAAGTTTTGTTACCAAATCACCATACTCAGGTATATTGTGATTTATCAACAGGTACTGCCCGACCTTATATTCCAGTTTCATTTCGCAAACAAATTTTTTCGTTAATACATAATATTTCACACCCTAGTATTCGAAGTACAACAAAATTAATAAAATCTCGATTTATCTGGCCGTCTATTAATAAAGATTGCATAACTTGGTCGAGGCAATGTGTTCCATGCCAAAAAGCTAAAGTTAGTCGACATACAAAAACTCCTGTAGGTTCTTTCCCTAACCAGACTATGAGATTTGATCATGTACACCTCGATATAGTTGGTCCTCTTCCACCTTCTCGGGGCAACTCTTACTGCCTCACGATGATTGACAGGTTTACACGCTGGCCAGAAGCTGTACCTATTCCTGACATCAGTGCTCAAACTGTCGCTGAAGTTTTCTACAACCAATGGATTACCAGGTTCGGCTGTCCTTCACGCATCACCACGGATCAGGGACGGCAATTCGAAAGCAGGCTATTCCAGTCTCTGTCCCAGTTCCTAGGTATCAAAAGGATTCGATCCTCGCCTTATCATCCTCAGGCAAACGGGATGATTGAGGAATTTCATCGACCTCTCAAAGCTGCCTTAAAAGCATATAACACCGACCAATGGTCTATGGTATTGCCCACTATTTTACTGGGTTTCCGAACTGTGTTCAAAGAAGACATTAAGGCTACAACAGCAGACTTAGTTTATGGAACTAGTCTACGACTCCCTGGTGAATTTTTCGTTCCAACAGCAACAGACTCTTCACCACAGCAGTTTGTGGAGGAATTAAAGAAATACTTTAGTGACATTCGACCGACACCTGCTTCCAGACATGGAACTAAATCAATTTTTATTCATCCCCACCTGAAAGACTGTTCACATGTGTTCCTAAGACATGACGGAGTGAAAAGGCCACTCCAAAATCCTTACGATGGACCATTTAAGGTGCTAAAGAAAGATCAAAAGACTTTTGACATTGAGATAAAAGGACAAAAATGTACCATCTCATTGGACAGACTTAAACCAGCATTTCTTTCAGGGGACATTCCTACAGATGTTGTCATCCAGGATACAACTCCCAAACAGCCTGTCGTCACACGTTCTGGACGACATGTTCACTTTCCTAAACGTTTCTCTACGTGATGTAAAGTACTGCGGGGGGAGTGTGTGGCTGCACTGAACTCACCACCTACAGAATTCTATTTCCAGTAGTGGCAACACTACAGATTAGCTGTGTTCAATTCTACTGTGTAACTTGCAGTCAGTGATGAACCGTTCCTGACGTTGTTCGTGTTGCTCAGATTTTTACCATTAATAAATGTTTAGTTAAGTTTTTTTAGTTGAAGTTACTTTATAATCAACCCTTACACGAGCACACGACACATATATTGTATGACTATTTGTAATTTTTATAAATAACAATTGAACCTATCTTAAATTATTCAGATTAAAACACTTTCTTTTTCTTATATGTGAATAAACTAATGAAGTGTCATATATAATGTTTTACAGAAATCTTTTTTTTTTCAGATGCCACTTAAGTGTTGCTTTCCTGAATGTCGATCAAATAATCAAAATTCGGGATCAGGATATGTAAATGTGTTCTCTTTTTCTAAGAATGAAGGCAGCCGGTCTAGATGGCTTCAGCAAATTCACAGGAAAGACTTTGTAATTGGTAAACATTCAGTTGTGTGTATTAAGCACTTTGATGAGAGATTCATTATACGAAAAGGTCATATAATGAAGAGCTCATATAATGTAGACATTGTGAAAGCATATTATGTATATATATGAAATATAAGCCGAAAGAATTTAAAAATGAGTAATTATGTATTTTTTCTTTTGTTTCTAAGTACTCAGATGGATTTTATAAAGAGGAGGTTCACTCTATATGAATATAAACTATAGTTACATTTATCAATAAGATAATTAAGTTAATAGTTTTATATTTTTTACTTCTGTTACCGTATCTGCACAATTGTTTTTGCAATCTTGTTTTAATTTTACCAAATTTATCTTTAAATGTAACTCATGTGTAAAATATTTCAAAGAAATAGGTTCTTGATAAATCATATGTGTTTAGTACATAGTGTATGTAAATAAAGTTTTAAAGTTATATTGATCGTTGTATTCAGTATTTTATTTTCAATGAAATATATAGAAATATTAATGAATTTTTTCTGTTAACTAAGATTAATGCATAATTTATTTTTTATATGCAAGTTATTTTGAAGAAAATCTTATATATTGTAAATTTGATTAGAAACATTGTGATAATCTAAAACTATATATCTCCTATAAATATCACAATTTATACATATTGCTATTAAATATTATTTCCATTCAAAAGTAATATTTGTGAGTAATGTGTATTCCTAACTAGTGTTTTTTTTTTTAATCTTTTAAATGGAATTTTATTTCTTTAATAAAAATAATTTAATATGTTTAAAATCCATCACTCTTATATTAATGGTCTGGAATACACATTTTTAACAGCATATAAAATATGTAATTCCTAGAAATTAGCATTTTGTTTAGTCATTGTTCCTATTTTAGATGTTGAGGATTTCTTTTTGTTTTCTTAATTATTTAAAAATTAAGAATGTTTTCTGAATGTTTGTTAAATAACTGCAACTTCATTTTCTAATAATTATATAAATATTCATGTCATTTTCCTCTACAAACTGTTTAAAAGGTCTTTTTTTAATAATTCACCCTTTTTTAGGTTATTAATAATTATGGATCTTTTAATAATTATTTTAATCGCATCTGAAACTGTAAAAAAATTAAGAATTAAAAACGTTACTTAAAGTCTAAATATGTAATAATGCATATATAATTTTATATCTTCAATATGTTACTTTAAAATATATAGCTAAGCAGAATAAACAAGAAATACGCAAAACTAATACTATTTCGAGTTCTCGTTCTAGCCTCGGCCTGTGACGTCACGAATGCGTGTGTCTGGCCGTGACCTTCGAGAACCAGGCCTCACAACTATATTGTGACGTCACTTAAGTGAGATTTCTCCCATGTAAACAAACTAATCTAAATCCCAAGAGCAGTACGGAAAATAGGGGGATTTACGTATTTTTATGCTTAAATTTATATTATAACATTTTAGTAAAGGATTTCAAGAAAAAGGTTAATGGTTAAAAAGAATTTCATCGTGCTATTTATAGAAAATTTTAAACAAGCCAAGTATTTACAAATGAACACAGTATTACTTTCAGCGTAATAAAAGATAAGAAATTAAAATGTGAATTTAAAAACTTTTTTAAATTAACACACACTGTAAAATATATTAGTTTAACCATAAAAATTATTTTGTCAATTCTTCTCTGAATATTTGCTACCAACTGTAAAATTCAGTTAAAAAAAGGGAAAATTTTCATAAAGAAAATAACAGTACAACTAATTTTCAATTATTTTATTTCAGTGACACACAACAAGTCATACAGAAATCGTTTATTCAATTTGTTTTAACATACTTTAGAGCAAAAAATATTTTTACACACAAACCATTTTATTTAAAGGGAATTATGACAATGTTCCCAGTTTTCTTTTCGAAGACTTACATTTCTTAGAATGAGAGGCTAGAATTGCATCTGAGTTTTTTTTTCTTACAAAAATTAATTTAACAATATATTTGTCGCAGACCATACAATTTTTTTTACAATTAAAGTGGATGCATGAGAATTTTCACAAAACACATCTGTTTGAGTAAGTCCCTCTCTTTATTTATATTGTAAATTCAGTAGCTACATAACGATGATTCTGCATTTTAGAAGTCTATTTTGTGAAAACATAATTTATTTATATAATGTAATTATACTTATGCATACAATATTTTCAAAAACATATATCTATATAAATTTTTTTAAAAATTTCACCAATTTAGTTTGTAGTTTTATCTGACTGCAATCTTAATTTGCTTTCACATCAAACAGCTTTTTAATATACAAAACCTGCTATATAAAGCCAAACTGGAAAACTTTCATTTTATAATTCTAATGGTATACACATATTGCATTTGATATAAGCCAAATACTATTTAGAGCTGCGTTTCTTAAAAAACTTTTATTGCAACACCAAAAAACTTTCATTCTAGTTTTAAAAATTTGTCTAGAAAAATCATTTTGATATCACTTTCACTGAATGTTAATGGGGTTTGGTAGTCATTATTTAATCTAGATCCTTTACTTATAAATTTGACATTAAATATATACCACCAAGTAAGAATTATTGTGATAAAATTTGAGGTGTCTTTGTAATGGTTTAATTTATGTTTATCACCAAGTTCAATCAATGCCTGAACAACAAATTCATTAAATATTTGTAAAACCAAATTAACATTTTGCCTCTCTAGATTTGTAGGGAAAAGTGCCTTAAAGCTTAATTTATATCCAAATTTAATTAATGAGTTACATTCTATTTCTTGTAAATCTTTTAGTGTATTTAAACATGCTGTTTTAAAATTGTGAGGATTGTTTATATTAAAACCTTCATCAAAATCTGGGTAGTAAAAACATTTTTCAGGATTTTTTTGATTTAGCCAGTTGTTTCTAATGCATTTCAAAAGGTGAACACTATCAATAAGGTAAAATAGTGGCCTTTTGCTGTCTAGAGGGTGAGGATATACAAACTGAAATTTTGCTGGAGAAGTAAAATTTGACATAGCTTTTCGATTAATAGAATTATTATCTGTAATGACGCATAAAACATTAAAGCCTATTTCTTCTAAACCTACAATTATTTTTTTGAGGAACAAATGCAACTCATCAGCCGTCAAAGTTTTAACAGGTAATACATGAACAACATCCTTAAATTTTGATAGAACGCTTTTAATCATAAAAACATGAGCACTTGAAGCACAAGAATTAGTATTATAGCTTATACCTACGATATTACCTCCTTTATATTCAACATATTCTTTTAAATGGATCTCATCTAACATTAATATTACAAGTTTATCACAATTTTCTATGAGTGAAAATTTTTTCCGGATATAATGCAAAAAATTACGGTTAAATTGCTCTTTGGATGGATTTAAATTAAAAGATGAAGACAGACGTTGAATGCTATTTTGGTGAGGAATATTTATAATGTTTGATTTTCTTATAAATCGATATGCCTGTGGAGCAATAGTGTGCAGTAAAGTTGAAAAAATTAAAGTTTCGGATGAGTATCTAAATGCATGTTTACTCTCACAAAGAAATGAAATCTGCTCAATCAAAAACTTAATCCTATCACTATTAATTCTATCCTTACCTTCCAAAGAGTGTAAAGCATTAATGATACTACAAATAATAGGATTTCCTCCATTTTTATCACCTAATTTACCCAATGCATTAAGAATATCAGTTAACTTATTTAAATTATTAATAGGGAAAGGAAAAGAAAATTTGTCTAACTTACTTAGTTCCAGATCTCCATTAAAAATCCTAATTTCCAGTTTATCATTAATAACAGCTGAATATTTAATTTTGGGTGCAGGATGAGAAGTCACACAAATTATCATTACCGATGATTCACATTCAATAACTGTCCAGTTTTTATCTAAACTTTTGGAGCATTCCATGAGCTCTTTAATCGAAGTAAAAGTTCTTGATTTATCATACTCTCTTTTAGATTCGTAACTATCTTTAACAGCTCTCTTTATTAATTCCTCTTCAATTTTTGCCCTTTTATCGTCTCTGCTTTCCCTAGCTAATTTATTACAAGAATGATATGATGGTAGATTAGGAAACTGAGAAGGAACAGCACCAGGAGACAGTCTATTAAAAGAAAAAGATGATTTACATTTAAGTACATTTCAAAGAATGTGATATAAAAACTATATTATCATACATTTCCTTAAAAACAAATCTATAAATTTATGAAATAAATAAAAAATCTGGTAAAATTATTGATTTTTCTAGATAATAAAATATTCTAGATCATATATTTTTTAAAGTCACAATCTCCAGTTTTCATAACCTAAATTACAAAGGATAAACAATCTATATTAACTTTCAAAACATATGACACAATAATACTTGACGTATATTTAAAATATAATCTATTTTATTTACCTTCTAATTTTCAAGGGAGCTTCTATCACATGTCCAGTTTTTTCATCAACACCTTTAGCAGAAGTCAGAAAATCGGAATCTGTGAAGTGTAGTTCACAAACCTTAACAGAAAGAAAAATTAATTGATTATATGCATAAAATATATTGCATGCTTATATTAATAACTTAATATAAAATATTATAACAGGCATGAAAACAAGTCATAGGCTTGAAAATACTGATTTTACTGACCAAAATTGAAAAAATGAGGACCAAAATACTGATTTTTAAAACTACTGACCAAATTCAGTACAGTAATTGACAAATAAAAAGTTAAATTTTCGCACAACTACAGTGAAGTTCTAAGATGTGATATGGTCAAGACTGATAAACCCAAAATATATTTGGAAAGGATGGGGGTGATAAAATACAAAAACATGCGAAAAACTATTTTTTCATCAAACAATGACTTCACTGGCTAAATTCTAAAAACTGCACAATACTGACCTATCTTAAAAAATACTGACAATTTTTTTTTATCTCTGATATATGTAAATAACTTATACAAATACTGCTTAATATAGAGAAACATTCTAATATTAGCTTAATGTAAAATACCACTTTATATTTTGGTTTGGTTTTGATCAGGAGGGCTAACTAACTTATGATAATATTAATTTATGGTTATTACAAACACACACAATTATAAAGATATGAATAAAACTTTCAACAGTAAATGGACAAAGTTTAGAAGTAAAATAATAATAAATTAACTTACCCTGCTATATTTTGAAGGGGTAAAATTCTCTCGCTTAATAGCAACAATCCACTTTTTTGACAATTCTGGATCTTTTGGAAAGCTGTAAACTTTAAACTTCGGTCCGTTTTTATAATTAGTGTTGCACAATGGTACTACACATGGACTAGGCATTGTAAATTAAAAATAATCCAGTTTTTCTAGACTGTAAGCAAAATTGCAAGGGCTAGTAAAGCACGTGCACAGAAATCCGCCGGAGTATATCCCTCAAAGTATCCCACAGATGGAGTTAGTAGATCTCACTGAGCTGACGTCACAGCTAGGGAGAGATCCAGTTGTGGGGCCTGGTTCTCGAAGGTCACGGTCTGGCTTGGGGTCTTAAGACGGCTTTGGTAAAACCCAATTACCTTGAGTTTAACCTTGAGAGATTTTTTACATTTATCGAAATAAACGGAAATAAACAGAATAAACGAAAGGAACCATCATGTTTTATGTTTTGCATCGATTTGACTGGTTTGTTAAGATTTTGCCATTTTAAAGATATAAAAATAATTCTTAAATAAGAGTTAAAATGAATTCTAACGGTTATTTTTTTTTTAATGTTACATTTTGTTAGTCGTTTTTACGCTTTTAACCAATAACTGATCTTTTTCTATCATTTTTGTTTCAAAATATTCAGAAGAATTTTATTTATTTTGTGTTCTAGTGGTTCATAAATATTCAACATGTATATTTATACATTAACTCCATGTACATAAGCTCCAAGTATTCATTTCATTTTTGAATATCGTCTGTTTTGTATTTTGTTTTAGTTTTGTGGCAACGTGCTAACAAAAAAGTAAAAAATGTCTTAGCTGGTGATATTTTGTGTGTTCTTTTTTGCTTCTTTTAAAAATAGTAATTTATTGAAAACTTAATTATTATTTTTTAAAAAGCCAAAAAAAAAAAAAACACAAAATATCACAAGCTAAAACGTTATTTCTTATTTTTATGGTACCACGTTGCCACAAAACTAAAACAAAATACAAAACAGACGATATTCATAAATGAAATGAATACATGGTGTTTATGTACATGGAGTTAACGTATAAAAACAAAAACACATGTTGAATATTTATGAACCACTACAGTGTCATCAGCGGATGTTTTACTGTAAACGTACGTTTTAATTTATTGTTATATTTTGTTATTTTACTGTTATTTTATTTAATGCTTAGAATATATAGTTAAATAATACTTAAATTTCTTAATTTCGAAGAAATTGTTTATTATTTAGGTTTTAATTCTTTTAATTTTTTTCTGTTCTAATATGTCGTACATTAGGTATATAATTTTTAACCTACACGCCAGTACATATTGTTTTGCATTTTGGATGCTGAGAAGAAGACCAACATAAATTCAAGAGTAAATAATGATAGTAATGCAAATTATCAAATTGTAACAAAACTAGGGCAAAATTTTTTTTAATAGCTAATTTATGTCAAGCACAGGTGGGAGGAGCCTAATAATAATGAGCCGTTATGCATTAACACAGCGGGTAAAAACATCGAAGTAGACAGCGAATGTTTTCGAAGTAGAGCAAACTTTTATAGTTAACAATTAACACTTGTTTTAATTCTACTTAAAATTGGTTGATATTTCTTGAAGTTGGTTTCCAAAACGTAGCATATGGCTGATACTGAAGATTTAAAATGTTGAGGAGATGACCATTCCTTTAAAAGTCTAGATTCTGTCATAGACAAGAAATGCTCTCTTCCTATCTGGAAAATGAAAGAAAACTTTTAATTTAAACATTTTGTTTTTAGACGAGGTTTTATTTCAGTTTAACTTACTATTACACAAAATTATTGAATCTGAAATCCTTTTTGCAAAAACTTGAACAACACTATCACTTATTTATTACAGTTAAAGAGGATATGAAATTGTATTTATTGAATGGTTATGCTAACATATAACTAAATCTATCATTACCATTTTTAAACAGTACTCTCACTACCTCGGTAGAGAGAGGACACGTAATCTTGCAGTATTATTTTTTACTTACGCTACGTTCCTCTTTCGAATTAAACAGACAGGTATGGGGACAATAGCGTCTAGAAGGAGGGACTTTTCTAATAGTAAGACTTAAAAAAATTTTCCCCTCTCAGCGATAGAGATTTTCGATAACTGATCGGATAGTGTATTCAGGCAGGAAAATTAAATCCATTTCTCTCGACTGTTGTGCTCGTACACTAAAATTATTCGGATTTCGTCAATATACTAAATATTATTAAGAGTTAAAAAAAAAAGAAATTGTGACAATAAACTGTGGTGTTTAAGAAATACGTGAGGTTGTTTTGCTGAAATTCGCGCTTCGCTTTTATCACCCCTCTCCTCAACATGCATGGACAATTTAGTATAAAACAAGAAAAATCACATTAAAGAAATCTCTATGAATTTCGATTAGGTACATTTATTTTCTAGTTCGAAATATACGAAATTTGAACGTCTGCACAATATAAAATATAGACCGGGATGAAAACTTAAACACATGAGATAATATATAAGCGTAGTGATAGTATTTCCGTAACGTATACCATTCTGAAAAGGAAGTTTTTAATTAAACATAACAAAAAACATTCACGTTACTATTTTTAGCACAAAATTCCAGTTAACAGATTTATACACATAGGAATATGGCGCTTCTGACATTCTTTATCCTTTCCAAATGGAATTCTTCCACCAACAAGCAAAAATTCCCTTTCCCTCTGAGATCAGCGCCATCTCGTGGTTTTATTTTAAAACATTAGGAATGTTCCTCTCCCTAGACGCTTGTCTTCGCTTTCCAGTTCAAGCGGAGTATTGAACAAGTAGGTTGTTCGTGGCTTCTTAACTCGAAGGTATATCCTCCTTCATAAACGCGAATAGATTTAAAGCGCGATATAACGCGATTAACGCGAATAGATTTAAATTTTATGAGAGTTACTTTAGCGGTTAAACAATTATTAGGTTAAAAAATACATAAAGGTGAAAAAACAATTTGGCCCGCGATAGCAATATAAAAATAATACAGTATTAAGTAAATTAAAAAAGAGTAGGAAGTTTAAAAAGAATAGAGAATTGTGACGCCTTTAAAAATCTCAAATGGGAGGTAATGTGAATAATGGATCACAGTCAAAGAATAAAATTGGAAATTCACTTTAATTCTGGATTAAATAAGGCTATTTACAAAGGAATGTAAATTCCTGAATCATCTAGAACAACAAAGGATGGTTACCGATGAAACTTCCTCACTACAATCACAGTCGAAAGAAAAACAAGAGTTTTAATAATCTCTTACAAATGGGGAGGCTTTTCAGGGTGCAATCAAACCTAATTTATCCCCCGGTTCGGTCCCGAGATTCTGCCTCTCCCTATATGAGCGGACCATAGACTAAGGAAAGCCTAAAAGACCTCCAACTTCGGGCTAGATTTGCGCGCCCTAGGTGTCAGACCATCTGAACTAATTGGCGCTTTGGCGATGGTCTGCTTCTATGTAGTCTGTGATCTTAACATTGAAGGCCCTAATCCGTTGGCGATTGTAAACGGTTACCAGAAATTTTCCCCTGTTGTCGTTTTGGACTTAGAAAATTTCGAGACTGAAAGCGATTGTACTTTGTTGCAATTTGTATATTAATAAAATCAATCGAAAGTAAGGGTTTGAATTACTTATATTAACACTTTATCGTGAATGTTATTTACATGTTAACTATTAACTGACCTTTTTTTTATTTTCCAGCATTTTTGTTTGAGAAAGCTGAAGAATTTCATTTCTTTTTTGTTTGCGAATGTTCTAACGGATATTTTAAAATTACTTTTTCTTCTACATTTTACTACTGTATTTGCATGCTTTGCTAATAAGTAACCTTTTTTTTATAGCATTTTTGTTTGAAAAATAATTCCTATAAATATTAATTATGACATTCGGCCAATATTTAAATCCAGTCAACCGAATTTAACGGTTTGAATTATTACCACTTTATTGCGAATATTATTTACATGGTTTCCTAAAAACTGGTATTCTTTTTTTATTTTCTAGTTTTGTTTATTTGAAAAATCCAAAGAATTTCATTACTTTTGTTAGCAAATGTTCTAACGGATATTTTAAAATTTCTTAAAATGATACATTTTGTTGTTATTTTTTGTATTTATGTGTTTTGCTAATAACTGATTTTTTTCGTAACATTATTGTTTGTAAATATTAGTAAAAATTTTATTATTTTCTGTTTAGCGGATGCATATCTGTCAAACGTACATTTTAATTTGAGTTATATTTTGTTATTCTTTCCTCTATCTTATTTAAATTTAAATAATTTGTTTTCTTTTAGTTGTTTTATGAATTAGTTTATTAGGGTTGTAATACAGGGGAAAGGGGTTTATAAACTGTTTGATGCTCTTTCTATTTGTTTTTCTTAATATTTTCAGCTGGTGGAGCTGTGTTTATTGGATTAAATTATATAGGACTACATATATATTGTATAGGACTCTCTAAGAAGAAATGTATGATCTTTAAATCTTCAGCGGTAAGCAGTTTAAAATGCACATTTAATAAATTATTATACCAAGCTAAAACTTAAAAGATTCTATGGCATTTTTTTTTTAATTTATACTTAAAATTATACTTAAATAGTTTTTATTCAACATTAGTAGTTAATTAAGTTTTTATGATTAATAGTATGTAATAACTGAAT
>CM063497.1:99009350-99039799 GCA_032207245.1 Pardosa pseudoannulata | reverse complement strand
TATAAAAAACTGAGACCATCATTTAAAAAATTAATTTTAAAGTTAAGCGAAATCACGTGACATCTAATCGCTCCGTGATTGGTAATGATGTCATCGTTCATGTCGACCAATATTTTCTTATTGCTTTTAAGCGCGCACTATTTTCCGATTTTGTTTTTGCAAGTTCCTGAATTTTTCTAGCTATCAAAATTTATTTTTATTTAAACTTGAAGGTTTATTTTATCGATCTAGATAGCTTAGTTATCTCAATTTGTCATAAATATCTCTGCTACCTGGATTTACCAAAAGACAGTCGGACAACCTCCCGAAAATTAACAGCATGTCAATGTTTTCATTCTTGGAAAAAAAAAAAACCCTGATTTTATGGGAACAGAAATACGGGGAATTAAACATAAAGGTGTGTAAAATCAGTTATATATTTATCCAATTTTACTTAACATGTATTAATATTTTATTCATGCTAATCACAGCTCTTCTATTTGTAGATATAGATAAGTCAAATAAATATACATATGTCATATACACACATTTGTAGTAGCATCGCTTTTTATAAATAGAGATGGATGTAATATATTAAAATAAAAATTAGAGAAATTATTTATTGTGAGACCGGGACCTTTAGCTTTCGTGCCAAAGATCCTTAATAATGTGTACTGTTAAAATAAAAACGAAAAAAATCTACCAAAAAAATTATTAAAAATATATAAAAATGTAAGAAAAAGTATTAAAATATTTAAAATTGGCCATGTATCACTTTTCGTAAGTTAAATTATTTTTATTATTCCATGTGTATTGTTTTTCATCCTCCATACTGTTTTAGTTTTCTGCTCTCCTGTTGAGGGTGGAGCTTAATATTTAAATCCACGCATCGTTTTTTTTCACTTCAACAAATACTTTATTTTGCTTCCATCACCGTGGGAATCTTGCATGGTAGTTAAGTGTGCCTGCTCCTTAGCATATCCGTACTACTCCGTTGCACGGTTCTGTCCCCTGGCGGTACGAAAATATAAGAACTTAATATATATTTTTAAAAATTGTTTTTTATGTTTATTTATTATTCTTTCGGACTTTTTTTGGATTTTTAATGATATCTAATTATTTTTAAAACATTTATTTTTTATTTTTTCAATTTTTCAATTTTGATCATTTTAATTCATTATTTTTTGTTTATTTTGTACGGAAGTCACTGGCCTCAAAAATATTTTATGTTTTTCTATCCCTAAACTCTCTAATCGAATTATTGTGCTATGAACTCACGAATCCACCCTTCTATTTCTTTGCTCTTTTATGTGTTTATTTTTCGCTCGTTGTCATTTTTGTGCTTACTGACAGAAGCCTCTGGATTGAAAGCCTTTGGCCTTCTTGTTGTAAAAAGTAGACCGTAGAGCTCCAAAACCAAATCAATTCTTAAGTATTTTAAATTTGATGAAAAGAAATTTAAAATCTTTAAAAGGCTTTACTTATTTATTTATTCTTTTTTAAATAGCAATACAATTTTATTGTCTTTAATGTTAATGTTAAATTAAAAAACGTATAACGTTTCTGAAATTAAATTTAATTTTTAAAGTAATATCATTATAAGTATTTTAAAAAATTATATACTTTTTTCAAATTAGTGACCAATTTAATCGAAAATATCACTGTGATACACAAGAAAGTATGCATCTTTGAAGAAAATATTTATAATACCTTGAAAATACAAAACCTTCCTCTCTCCAGGGTTATTTATTAGATATTATATTTTTTACGATATTTATATGCCTTGTCAAACATTTATTGTACTTGAACTCTGTGATAATACTCGAAAATTAGCAGTTTTAAAAGTTAAATAGCACTGGTTCATCAACAGTCCTTTAAAAGGTATATTTGTATTTTTATATACTTTACTTTTTCCAAGTCAGTAATATTTAAACAAAAGCAAGCATTTACTTACCAAAAAATAGTCTTAACAAACCCATAGAGGTGATTTATATGATAATTTGATGTTTACATTCTCACCCCTTTACATCGCATTTGTACAGATTTACGTGTATGTGGATCTTTGGAAACGCTGCATAATATCTTCTCATTGCAATTGGTGGCTGTAATTTTACAGAGTGGCACAATACAATATTTATAATAGGATTTTTTAATGCCAGACATAATAAAAAAATTTCTATTATATGCGATATTTTACACAGAAAAAAATTTAAAAGTCGCCTTTTAACATGGAAACATCATAAGCGGTCGGTGTCGACGTGACAGTTGACGTCACAAACTCGGCGGATTAAAAGGATCGTTTTTGAGAGACGTTAAAGAGTCCGCTCAAAAACCCATCAGAAATCACTCATTATACCCCCAAATGAAAGAAAAATAGTTACTGTCCTGCTTACTTTTTTGTCTTCTACCGTTTAAAATCAAAATTAGAAAACGTGAAAATTCCTCATTCTCTACTTCGTCTTTCCTTTCCGCGATCATTTTAAAGTTTCTCCTTTTATTTTTATAAATTTAATTTAATTAATTATTTGAAATAAAAAAACCCCTAAATTTTTTTAAAAATTTTATAAGTTTAATGCGTCAGCATAAAAATTCTCTATTCTTTTTAAACTTCCTACTCTTTTTTAATTTACTTAATACTTTATTATTTTTATATTGCTATCTAGGATCAAATTGTTTTTTCACCTTTACGTAATTTTTAAACTAATAATTGTTTAAACTGTAAAGTAACACTCATATCCTTAATAAATCTATTCGCGTTTACGAAGGTGATTACACCTTCGAGATAAGAGCCACGAACAACCTATTTTGAATTGTTGGATTTTACAGGAGCACCTGGGTCCTAGACCGTATCTCCAATTTGATTCGTTGGTACATTCAATGAGGGTGTGCATCAATAACTGATTTTCCCTAACGTGGTATATATATTTTAAGTCATAACAATATTACAATAAAAAACAGAAAAATTTAAGTCCCTTGATAGCAACTAACATCATAAGATGTGAAGGATTTTACAGTTAGGAGAGATATATGGGGGAACACTGATAGAGATATTTTTAATTTGATTCAATACTATGCTTCAACTGGAAACTCGAAGCATGTTATCTACAATGTCAAACGATCCTAAACAAAATCCTTTGAAATAAAAACAGAAATTAAAGAATAAATCTGAATAAAAATAGTGCTATCAATCAAGATTTTCAAAAAGTATTACAAGGGCAATAATTTCGGCTGTTAATAAGTTATGCTAAATTAAAATTTCGCGTTAAACAACAAAATGATTAAAATACAACTTTTGTCTCATTGTCCAGATAAGAAGAGAGCATTCTAATCTATCAAAACACTTAGACTGTTAAAAGGAGTGATCATCTCCTCAACATTTTAAATCTTTAGTATCAGCCAAATGTTATGTTTTGGAAGCGAACTTCAAGAAATATCTACAAATTTTAAGTAATATTAAAATAAATATTAATTAGTTAACTATAAAAGTTTGCTCTACTTCGATAAGGAAATTTCCTATCCAGTTTGTTTTTTACCTCCTATGTTAATGAACAGCTTCTCATTATTATTAGGTTCTTCCCACCTGTGTTTGGCATAAATTAGCTGTTTAAAAAATTTGCTATAATTTATTAGTTTAGATTACTGATATTATTTACTCTTTCAAACATTAGTTGCCCAAAATGTTTCCCAGTCAACATAAATTATACTTATTTTGCCAACGCATACATGAAGACAAAGCATTCTAACAACGACTCCACTTTATGTTAGTATACGGTGCACAACAGTGTCACTGTTTCAACCTCAGTAGTAGCCAAATATGTAGGTGTAAAACTGGATATGAACTGAACTTGGAAGTAGCACTTTACTCGGTAAATATAGAAACGCTAAGCGAGTTATTTACCCCTTAATTTCTCATCGAAGCAAAATGACTACTCGAAATAAGCTGTTCGTTCACACTTCCTTCCTACGTCCCATATTTACCTATGCAGCACCAGCGTGGTCGTATGCAGCAGATTCTAATATTAAACCTTCCTTCCATTCCAAATTTATTTATAAATTTCTAATAAATTTCATAAGAATTTTAACAATGAATTAATCAATAGTCTTGTCAATTACGACCCAGCTGATGATAGCAATGGAAGGCCTTTGGCCATTTCTCGCCAGAGATCCTTAATTTTGCGTGCCGTCAATCTAAAAAAATGAAAAAATATTTCAAAAAAATATATATAAAATCTAAATGAACTGTAAGTAAAAAGTTTTAAAACATTTAAAATTGGCCATACATCACTTTTGCACCTCTCTCGATTTTTATTCTGTGATTCCGATATTAAAATTCTGCTCCGACTTGCCACTCCGTACTTAGTTTATTATTCAAATTTCTGGACTGTTTTTTTCTCTTCTTGATATTTTTATTAAGCTTGTGTTATGTAAAGCAGTTGCCTCTTCGAGCTTCAAGGTCAAGGTAATTGGGTTAACGGAGTACTTAGCGAAGTGGAAAGTCTTCACTTTAACCTTCGAACGTGAAAAGATCAAAACATAAATTTAGGCCTCTAGGCAAAAAGTAATCCAAACAAGAATTTAATACGCTCCAGCTCACGAGAGAGCGAGGAGGTGAGAACGTTCTCATAAAAAATTATGAGTATCCAACGCGTTGTCTAATTAAAGGATAATTAGACTGTAACCTTGACAGTGACCAATTGGGATGGTTAACAGAGTTATACAGATTCCATAACATGTTGCTAAAAAAAAATACATAGTTAGGTAAAACAAACAAAAAAAAAAAAAAAATAGGGACTATAAGAAATGCAACTTGGTACAACAAATAAAAATTAGCAAAAGTGACGGCACTAACAAAAAAATATTATTTTTGGTTTTTATAAAATTTTTTAATTTTTATTTAGCATTTTTTAAATTTTTTATAACATAAAACAAGACAAAACATTACAATAACAAAAAAAAGCTAAAGCAAAGTAGCGGAACGATATGATACCCAAAAAATTGGAAAAATTAAGTAAAATAAGCCAAAAAATAAAGAAAACGGTACTTCACAAATAAAAAATAGGTAAAAACAATTTAAAATATTAATATACATAAAAACAGAAAAATTTGGAAAAATTGCCGGTTGTGGTCGATTGTAGTCCCTCGCTAGCGAGTTCCACTACACGAAGCAACTGATGAGAGGTGTTGTTCTGGTTACGAAAACCAAATTGCTCCGGAATTAGCACATTATTTCCCTGCAAGAAGAATTGGAGGCGGTTATATATCACTCGCTCGGCAACTTTACTGAGGCAACTCGAGAGACTAATTGGGCGATAGCTAGCAGGAAAAGTTAAATTAGCTTTAGGTTTGGGTATAGGACACACTATTGCAGTTTTCCAAGCATTAGGAAAATATTTAAATTTCATCATATAGTTAATTATTGTCGTTATATAAATTAATATATTAGGAGGTAGATTTTTAATACATCTATTTGAGATTTCATCTATTCCAGGAGATTTATTATTTTTAAGATTTTTAATAATTAAAGCAACTTCTGCGATAGTAACCGGAGTTAATTCATTACTTGGAGGGTTACTAAGAAAACTATTTACTGTACTAATAACCTGTCGGTCGTGGTCCTCGTTAGGCGCAAATTGAGTTTCGTATACTTCCGCGATCGCTTCTGCTTTACCAGCCGGATCGAAAGCTACACCGTTTAGTCCGTGGATGGGAGGTATGCTGTTATAACCATTACCTCTCAGACGTTTCTGAAATTTCCATAAAGGATTGTCCTCGGTAGTAAGGTTACTTATGAAATCTGACCATTGTTTCTGTCTATAAATTTGAATCTTTTCTCTGACAGTCCGCTTGAGAACAAAGTACTCTTGCCTGGAGGAAGGGGTACGAAGATATTGATAAAGTTTACGTGCTACATTTCTATTATTAATTAAATTTTTAATATGGGTAGGTAATTTATGAACTTTTGGTGTTTTAAGAATATGGGAAGAACTTTTCTTAGCTGCGTTAATAGTGTCAGTTAAGTTAATTACAGCACTTTCTATACAATTAGTAAATCTAATACTAGGAAAGAATAATTTAGCAGAGGCAAGAGTTTCCTGGAACTGACGCCAATTAGTGTAAATGGTGGGAATTAGTATAAATGGTTTAATTATGACATAATATTCCCACCGAGGATCAAATTCATCGTTAAACTGGTTGATATAACCGGCTAACTCTCCTTTCACAGAGGAGGTAGAGGAGCACGAAGTATTGGAGCTTACGGACCCAATGTCCTAAGCATCCATCACATCACTCATCGTAAAACATTACGCGAACAGCAGCACCGTGAGAAAAATCCACCGTAGAAATACAACGCAGACACGCCGGAGCGGCAGCGAAGAAGAACCGCAGGGAGAAAACACAAGTGCACGTGCACAGAGCAAGCGAAAGCAACAACCTTCCTCGAGCAGAGCCAGAGGGGAAGTGTGCTAGTTCGGGAGATTCGTAAAGTCAGCTCCATAGACAAAAGCACTAAGACGACCAACTCCCATAGACAATAGCGATACGCTTGTGTAACATGGGACTCGCATAGAAAGTGGCGCCCTCGGTGTCAGACCATCGGAACTAAAGCATGGTTATCTGATAATTATGTTTATCGCTCTTCTTGCGACATTTTCTTAATTATTTGAAAAAAAAATTTTGGCGTGGGGGTACTTTAATACCTTTTTTATTTTATAAATTAAGCCATCAAAAACAAAACCAATCATAATTGCTTTTCTAGAATGCTTTTATGTAGCTCTGTGTTAAATCTCTAATATACTCTATATAGTTAGCTTATATAGAATATATTTAATACAAATTTATCAGTCTATAATTAATTCACAAATGTGTATTCTTTAGTATTCTAATTTTTTTGATTACTCATGTTTATCTAATATTGACACTATTTGTAAAGATATTGAATATCAATTATGAAAATTACCCTTTTAATTTATCTTTAAACATTGCACTTTTTTATAAATTGAAATATTTCTGAGAATATTCTGTATATTAATTGTTTAAAAGCTTACTGCTTTTACATCAAAATTACTATTTAGTATTATTTTGCTATTTTTATTTGCTATCAGATAATATAAAAATTCAAATAAAAAAAATGGTGTTCTTTTTTTATTAAGAAAACAAAAATTGAATACATTTTTTTATTGCAATAATAATAATATTTAAAAAAGTACAAAATTGATTATTATATCCACAAAATTTCATAAGTTCTCTTCATTCTTTCCACTGAATCTAAAACAAAGAAATTATAGATATAAATTTTAATAAATATAAAATTGCAGTGTTAACACAAAAATTTCATTAAAATTATTTCACCTCCAATTCTTGATTAGATAAATTGCACAAAAACTTTTATGCTTTAATATTTACCCCCTTTTTATGCATATAAATTCAAGTTTAATAATTTTTTTAGAGATGAAGTATTACTAACAGAGCTTTTATTACATATATAAATATAATTGCTATCTACTTTTTCAATCGACATAAGAGGATTAATGATTTCTTGATAAATGAATCATTAATCCTCAATGCTTCTATTAAATCATAGAGTAAAAGGAACTTTAAATGCTAATTAGTCTAAGGCACATCCATGAACTAAAGTAAAACTGAGGTAAGCTATTCTTAGCTGACAAATAAATTCTTTAAAATGGTTTCTTATTTTACCGATACCAGTGATAGAGCCAGAATTTATTTGCATGGAGGGTTCAAAAGTCTTAATCTAAAGTACAGTGAACAATCAACTTCATAAAAAAAAGTGATCTCATTACATACACACATGCAAAATACACATATATATATATATATATATATATCTTACATTCATAGGTTTGCTGGCATACATAAATATACTATAAAACAGATCAGTAATGCTGTATGTAATTCCATTTTACTTGAAAAACATCTTTTAAATTATGCTGTAAGTTTTTAATATTGAATTTGTTTAAATTTGCCTCGTAAATATTGAAGCATATTTAATTTATGCTCCTAAACATACAAGCCAAATTTAAACTAATTTCATGAATAACTTGAAAAATTAAAAGTACATTGAGAAAGAAAAGTCCACAGATTTTTCTCTTTATATTGCTAATTAATCTAAACATATACAACATATCAAGTTATGTATTAAAACATATAACTTTATTAATTCCCATTCAAGTTTAAGAAATTTCATTCAAGTATGACTACAAATTCAGCTTGAAATTATAGATGATTGTTGTCCTGCTGAATAATTGGTTTCATAAATTTTCTTTTCTTGCATTTGTTATTCCATTAAATTATATTCCCACAAATAAAATGATTTAATTAAAACAATACTTTAATTCAGTTATTACATACTATTAATCATAAAAACTTAATTAACTACTAATGTTGAATAAAAACTATTTAAGTATAATTTTAAGTATAAATTTAAAAAAAAAATGCCATAGAATCTTTTAAGTTTTAGCTTGGTATAATAATTTATTAAATGTGCATTTTAAACTGCTTACCGCTGAAGATTTAAAGATCATACATTTCTTCATAGAGAGTCCTATACAATATATATGTAGTCCTATATAATTTAATCCAATAAACACAGCTCCACCAGCTGAAAATATTAAGAAAAACAAATAGAAAGAGCATCAAACAGTTTATAAACCCCTTTCCCCTGTATTACAACCCTAATAAACTAATTCATAAAACAACTAAAAGAAAACAAATTATTTAAATTTAAATAAGATAGAGGAAAGAATATCAAAATATAACTCAAATTAAAATGTACGTTTGACAGATATGCATCCGCTAAACAGAAAATAATAAAATTTTTACTAATATTTACAAACAATAATGTTACGAAAAAAATCAGTTATTAGCAAAACACATAAATACAAAAAATAACAACAAAATGTATCATTTTAAGAAATTTTAAAATATCCGTTAGAACATTTGCTAACAAAAGTAATGAAATTCTTTGGATTTTTCAAATAAACAAAACTAGAAAATAAAAAAAGAATACCAGTTTTTAGGAAACCATGTAAATAATATTCGCAATAAAGTGGTAATAATTCAAACCGTTAAATTCGGTTGACTGGATTTAAATATTGGCCGAATGTCATAATTAATATTTATAGGAATTATTTTTCAAACAAAAATGCTATAAAAAAAAGGTTACTTATTAGCAAAGCATGCAAATACAGTAGTAAAATGTAGAAGAAAAAGTAATTTTAAAATATCCGTTAGAATATTCGCAAACAAAAAAGAAATGAAATTCTTCAGCTTTCTCAAACAAAAATGCTGGAAATTAAAAAAAGGTCAGTTAATAGTTAACATGTAAATAACATTCACAATAAAGTGTTAATATAAGTAATTCAAACCCTTACTTTCGGTTGATTTTATTAATATACAAATTTCAACAAAGCACGATCGCTTTCAGTCTCAAAATTTTCCAAGTCCAAAACGACAACAGGGAAAGATTTCTGGTAACCGTTTACAATCGCCAACGGATTAGGGCCTTCAATGTTAAGATCACAGACTACATAGAAGCAGACCATCGCCAAGGTCCCAGACCACTGCCAAAGCGCCAATTAGTTCAGATGGTCTGACACTGAGGGCGCGCAAATCTAGCCCGAAGTTGGAGGTCTTTTAGGCTTTCCTTAGTCTATGGTCCGCTCATATAGGGAGAGGCAGAATCTCGGGACCGAACGGGGGATAAATTAGGTTTGATTGCACCCTGAAAAGCCTCCCCATTTGTAAGAGATTATTAAAACTCTTGTTTTTCTTTCGACTGTGATTGTAGTGAGGAAGTTTCATCGGTAACCATCCTTTGTTGTTCTAGATGATTCAGGAATTTACATTCCTTTGTAAATAGCCTTATTTAATCCAGAATTAAAGTGAATTTCCAATTTTATTCTTTGACTGTGATCCATTATTCACATTACCTCCCATTTGAGATTTTTAAAGGCGTCACAATTCTCTATTCTTTTTAAACTTCCTACTCTTTTTTAATTTACTTAATACTGTATTATTTTTATATTGCTATCGCGGGCCAAATTGTTTTTTCACCTTTATGTATTTTTTAACCTAATAATTGTTTAACCGCTAAAGTAACTCTCATAAAATTTAAATCTATTCGCGTTAATCGCGTTATATCGCGCTTTAAATCTATTCGCGTTTATGAAGGAGGATATACCAGTTAGGAAGGAGGGTTAGGTTAGGAGGGAGTTAAGAAGCCACGAACAACCTACTTGTTCAATACTCCGCTTGAACTGGAAAGCGAAGACAAGCGTCTAGGGAGAGGAACATTCCTAATCTTATAAAAATGAAACCACGAGATGGCGCTGATCTCAGAGGGAAAAGGGAATTTTTGCTTGTTGGTGGAAGAATTCCATGTGGAAAGGATAAAGAATGTCAGAAGCGCCATATTCCTATGTGTATAAATCTGTTAACTGGAATTTTGTGCTAAAAATAGTAACGTGAATGTTTTTTTGTTATGTTTAATTAAAAACTTCCTTTTCAGAATGGTATACGTTACGGAAATACTATCACTACGCTTATATATTATCTCATGTGTTTAAGTTTTCATCCCGGTCTATATTTTATATTGTGCAGACGTTCAAATTTCGTATATTTCGAACTAGAAATTAAATGTACCTAATCGAAATTCATAGAGATTTCTTTAATGTGATTTTTCTTGTTTTATACTAAATTTGAAATGCATGTTGAGGAGAGGGGTGAAAAAAGCGAAGCGTGAATTTCAGCAAAACAACCTCACGTATTTCTTAAACACCACAATTTATTGTCACAATTTCTTTTTTTTTAAACTCTTAATAATATTTAGTATATTGACGAAGTCCGAATAATTTTAGCGTACGAGCACAACAGTCGAGAGAAATGGATTTAATTTTCCTGCCTGAATGCACTATCCGATCAGTTATCGAAAATCTATCGCTGAGAGGGGAAAATTTTTTTAAGTCTAACTATTAGGAAAGTCCCTCCTTCTAGACGCTATTGTCCCCATACCTGTCTGTTTAATTCGAAAGAGGAACGTAGCGTAAGTAAAAATAATACTGCAAGATTACGTGTCCTCTCTCTACCGAGGTAGTGAGAGTACTTTCAAAAATGGTAATGATAGATTTAGTTATACGTATGAATAACAGTAAATACAATTTCATATCCTCTTTAACTGTAATAAATAAGTGATAGTGTTGTTCAAGTTTTTGCAAAAAGGATTTCAGATTCAATAATTTTGTGTAATAATAAGTTAAACTGAAATAAAATTTCGTCTAAAAACAAAATGTTTTAATTAAAAGTTTTCTTTCATTTTCCAGATAGGAAGAGAGCATTTCTTGTCTATGACAGAATCTAGACTTTAAAAAGGAATGGTCATCTCCTCAACATTTTAAATCTCCAGTATCAGCCATATGCTACGTTTTGGAAACCAACTTCAAGAAATATCAACCAATTTTAAGTAGAATTAAAACAAGTGTTAATTGTTAACTATAAAAGTTTGCTCTACTTCGATAAGAACACGTCCCTATGTTTTTACCCGCTGTGTTAATGCATAATGGCTCATTATTATTAGGCTCCTCCCACCTGTGCTTGAAATAAATTAGCTATTAAAAAAAATTTTGCCCTAGTTTTGTTACAATTTGATAATTTGCATTACTATCATTATTTACTCTTGAATTTATGTTGGTCTTCTTCTCAGCATCCAAAATGCAAAACAATATGTACTGTCGTGTAGGTTAAAAATTATATACCTAATATACAACATATTAGAACAGAAAAAAATTAAAAGAATTAAAACCTAAATAATAAACAATTTCTTCGAAATTAAGAAATTTAAGTATTATATAACTATATTTTCTAAGCATTAAATAAAATAACAGTAAAATAACAAAATATGACAATAAATTAAAACGTACATTTACAGTAAAACATCCGCTGATGACACTGTAGTGGTTCATAAATATTCAACATGTGTTTTTGTTTTTATACGTTAACTCCATGTACATAAATACCATGTATTCATTTCATTTATGAATATCGTCTGTTTTGTATTTTGTTTTAGATTTGTGGCAACGTGGTACCATAAAAATAAGAAATAACGTTTTAGCTTGTGATATTTTGTGTTTTTTTTTTTTTTTTGGCTTTTTAAAAAATAATAATTAAGTTTTCAATAAATTACTATTTTTAAAAGAAGCAAAAAAGAACACACAAAATATCACCAGCTAAGACATTATTTTTTACTTTTTTGTTAGCACGTTGCCACAAAACTAAAACAAAATACAAAACAGACGATATTCAAAAATGAAATGAATACTTGGAGCTTATGTACATGGAGTTAATGTATAAATATACATGTTGAATATTTATGAACCACTAGAACACAAAATAAATAAAATTCTTCTGAATATTTTGAAACAAAAATGATAGAAAAAGATCAGTTATTAGTTAAAAGCGTAAAAACGACTAACAAATTGTAACATTAAAAAAAAAAAATAACCGTTAGAATTCATTTTAACTCTTATTTAAGAATTATTTTTATATCTTTAAAATGGCAAAATCTTAACAAACCAGTCAAATCGATGCAAAACATAAAACATGATGGTTCCTTTCCTTTATTCTATTTATTTCCGTTTATTTCGATAAATGTAAAAAATCTCTCAAGGTTAAACTCAAGGTAATTGGGTTTTACCAAAGCAGTCTTAAGACTCAAGCCAGACACACGCATTCGTGACGTCACAGGCCGAGGCTAGAACGAGAACGCGAAATAGTATTAGTTTTGCGTATTTCTTGTTTATTCTGCTTAGCTACATATTTTAAAGTAACATATTGAAGATATAAAATTATATATGCATTATTACATATTTAGACTTTAAGTAACGTTTTTAATTCTTAATTTTTTTACAGTTTCAGATGCGATTAAAATAATTATTAAAAGATCCATAATTATTAATAACCTAAAAAAGGGTGAATTATTAAAAAAAGACCTTTTAAACAGTTTGTAGAGGAAAATGACATGAATATTTATATAATTATTAGAAAATGAAGTTGCAGTTATTTAACAAACATTCAGAAAACATTCTTAATTTTTAAATAATTAAGAAAACAAAAAGAAATCCTCAACATCTAAAATAGGAACAATGACTAAACAAAATGCTAATTTCTAGGAATTACATATTTTATATGCTGTTAAAAATGTGTATTCCAGACCATTAATATAAGAGTGATGGATTTTAAACATATTAAATTATTTTTATTAAAGAAATAAAATTCCATTTAAAAGATTAAAAAAAAAAACACTAGTTAGGAATACACATTACTCACAAATATTACTTTTGAATGGAAATAATATTTAATAGCAATATGTATAAATTGTGATATTTATAGGAGATATAGTTTTAGATTATCACAATGTTTCTAATCAAATTTACAATATATAAGATTTTCTTCAAAATAACTTGCATATAAAAAATAAATTATGCATTAATCTTAGTTAACAGAAAAAATGCATTAATATTTCTATATATTTCATTGAAAATAAAACACTGAATACAACGATGAATATAAGTATAAAACTTTATTTACATACACTATGTACTAAACACATATGATTTATCAAGAACCTATTTCTTTGAAATATTTTACACATGAGTTACATTTAAAGATAAATTTGGTAAAATTAAAACAAGATTGCAAAAACAATTGTGCAGATACGGTAACAGAAGTAAAAAATATAAAACTATTAACTTAATTATCTTATTGATAAATGTAACTATAGTTTATATTCATATAGAGTGAACCTCCTCTTTATAAAATCCATCTGAGTACTTAGAAACAAAAGAAAAAATACATAATTACTCATTTTTAAATTCTTTCGGCTTATATTTCATATATATACATAATATGCTTTCACAATGTCTACATTATATGAGCTCTACATTATATGACCTTTTCGTATAATGAATCTCTCATCAAAGTGCTTAATACACACAACTGAATGTTTACCAATTACAAAGTCTTTCCTGTGAATTTGCTGAAGCCATCTAGACCGGCTGCCTTCATTCTTAGAAAAAGAGAACATTTACATATCCTGATCCCGAATTTTGATTATTTGATCGACATTCAGGAAAACAACACTTAAGTGGCATCTGAAAAAAAAAAGATTTCTGTAAAACATTATATATGACACTTCATTAGTTTATTCACATATAAGAAAAAGAAAGTGTTTTAATCTGAATAATTTAAGATAGGTTCAATTGTTATTTATAAAAATTACAAATAGTCATACAATATATGTGTCGTGTGCTCGTGTAAGGGTTGATTATAAAGTAACTTCAACTAAAAAAACTTAACTAAACATTTATTAATGGTAAAAATCTGAGCAACACGAACAACGTCAGGAACGGTTCATCACTGACTGCAAGTTACACAGTAGAATTGAACACAGCTAATCTGTAGTGTTGCCACTACTGGAAATAGAATTCTGTAGGTGGTGAGTTCAGTGCGCCACGCTATGTGGTGTGGTAAGGAAATTAATTGTTTATGTTAAAGGTGTGTTGATAAAGGGACATGTTAAAATGAATATCATGTATTTACATATCAAGCGTGTATGAATAGCACTGACACCAATTTGTGATTACGGATTCTGTAACATTAAATTGGGTTATTAGAAATTATAAGCAAATATTACTGATCATTATAATGGAGGAGTAAGCGATAAAAAAGGAAAATATTCAACATTTTATATAATATTAAAAAAATGGATTGATAAGTTTATTTATTAAATCTAAGGTGTAATAATTTTTGGAGATTAAAATAATTTTGAGTATATTTAAAACGATAAGAAAATATATAAATATTAATTTTATTTTTGAATTAATAATTAATAGAAATTAAAATATATTAAATAATTTGTTAATTATTAAAATTAGAGATTATTAAAAAAAATTAATAAAATTATTATAATATTGATTTATATTTTAATTGAAATAATTTATAGAAAGAAAAAGTTCGTATATTATTCATTAATTTATTAAATAAGTATTAAGAGATAAAGATTATCCATTTTAATCATTTATATTTAAATGTTATTATATAAATATATTAATCTTAAAGATTTAGAATACATATAGAATTAAATATTCTTTTGATAAAAATTAATAGAAATTATTTACATCACTAGAGAAATTAAAAAAACATGTCGTCCAGAACGTGTGACGACAGGCTGTTTGGGAGTTGTATCCTGGATGACAACATCTGTAGGAATGTCCCCTGAAAGAAATGCTGGTTTAAGTCTGTCCAATGAGATGGTACATTTTTGTCCTTTTATCTCAATGTCAAAAGTCTTTTGATCTTTCTTTAGCACCTTAAATGGTCCATCGTAAGGATTTTGGAGTGGCCTTTTCACTCCGTCATGTCTTAGGAACACATGTGAACAGTCTTTCAGGTGGGGATGAATAAAAATTGATTTAGTTCCATGTCTGGAAGCAGGTGTCGGTCGAATGTCACTAAAGTATTTCTTTAATTCCTCCACAAACTGCTGTGGTGAAGAGTCTGTTGCTGTTGGAACGAAAAATTTACCAAGGAGTCGTAGACTAGTTCCATAAACTAAGTCTGCTGTTGTAGCATTAATGTCTTCTTTGAACACAGTTCGGAAACCCAGTAAAATAGTGGGCAATACCATAGACCATTGGTCGGTGTTATATGCTTTTAAGGCAGCTTTGAGAGGTCGATGAAATTCCTCAATCATCCCGTTTGCCTGAGGATGATAAGGCGAGGATCGAATCCTTTTGATATCTAGGAACTGGGACAGAGACTGGAATAGCCTGATTTCGAATTGCCGTCCCTGATCCGTGGTGATGCGTGAAGGACAGCCGAACCTGGTAATCCATTGGTTGTAGAAAACTTCAGTGACAGTTTGAGCACTGATGTCAGGAATAGGTACAGCTTCTGGCCAGCGTGTAAACCTGTCAATCATCGTGAGGCAGTAAGAGTTGCCCCGAGAAGGTGGAAGAGGACCAACTATATCGAGGTGTACATGATCAAATCTCATAGTCTGGTTAGGGAAAGAACCTACAGGAGTTTTTGTATGTCGACTAACTTTAGCTTTTTGGCATGGAACACATTGCCTCGACCAAGTTATGCAATCTTTATTAATAGACGGCCAGATAAATCGAGATTTTATTAATTTTGTTGTACTTCGAATACTAGGGTGTGAAATATTATGTATTAACGAAAAAATTTGTTTGCGAAATGAAACTGGAATATAAGGTCGGGCATTACCTGTTGATAAATCACAATATACCTGAGTATGGTGATTTGGTAACAAAACTTTCTTAAATTCAAAAACGTTAGGATTATCCATTAAATTTTTTAATTCTAAATCGTTTGCCTGTGCCTTTGAAATTTCTTCGTAATCAATGAGATTTGGCATTGTTATAGCAGTGATTCGAGAAAGCATATCTGCTGTGATGTTTTCTGATCCTTTTATGTGGTAGATATCGGTTGTGAACTGGGAAATAAAATCTAACTGTCTCGTTTGTAGCGGTGAACTTTTGTCTGAGCGCTGTCGAAAAGCATATGTTAGCGGTTTATGGTCAGTGAACAAGGTGAAACACCTAGCTTCGAGCATGTGTCGAAAGTGCTTTATAGCAGCATATGCTGCAAGTAATTCTCTGTCATATGCACTATAATTGCGTTCAGCTGAAGAAAGTTTTCGAGAAAAAAAGGCAAGGGGTTGCAACTGATTGTCAATAAGTTTATTAATTGTTTTAGGCTGAGGGTAATTTAATATGGGTGCAACTTTGTCCGGTAAGGGTTTTGTTCCCTCTTGCGAAATGAGATGGCCCAAAAAGGAAATTTCAGATACTCCAAAAATACATTTTGAAGTGTTAATTGTCAAACCATATAAATTTAGTTTCTGGAGGACAGCTCGCACATGGGTCTTATGATCATCTTCATTTTTACTAAATATTAATATGTCGTCTAGATATACAAAACAAAATGGAAATTCCCCGAGTATTTCGTGCATAAACCTCTGAAAGGTTTGAGCGGCTCCACATAATCCAAAGTTTAAATACGGAAATTCAAAGAGACCGAAAGGAGTACATACAGCAGTTTTTTGAATATGTTCGGGATGTACTGGTATATGAAAGTATGCTCTCACAATATCGATTTTAGAAAACAATTTACACCCATAAAGTGCATTGGAAAAATCCTGTATGTGTGGGATTGGGTACCGGTCTGGAATGGTACATGCATTGAGAAGACGATAGTCCCCAACTGGGCGAATGTTACCAGAATTTTTTGGGACTACATGTAGAGGAGATGACCATGGTGATTTTGATGGTCTACATATTCCCTGCTCCATCATAAATTGGAACTCTTTTTTTACACAATCATACAATTTCGGATTTAACCGCCTTGGTTTGCTATGCACAGGAGGACCTGTTGTCTCTATATAGTGTACTGTATTATGCTTTACATCCCTAATCGTTGGAGAGATTTTTGTTAATCCCGGAAACTCTGCCAACATTTTATGATAAGGGGAGTCACCAGAAATAAGTTTAACAGACACATGGTCAGTTGAGTTCGCGGAAATTCCAGTCTGTGTGAGCTTTGTAATACTGTCTATTAATCTACGATGTTTTAAGTCTATCAGAAGACCAAAGTTCTCTAAAAAGTCTGCACCAATTATCGGCATAGGGACAGATGCAAGCAAAAATTTCCAATTAAAACTACGCCGTAATCCTAGGTCCAAATTTAGTAATTTCGTTCCGTATGTATGAATTTTTGTGTTATTTGCCGCAAATAATTCTAATGAAGCTGGACGCGTTTTTTTAGTTACGTTACGGAATGGAATACAAGACACATCCGATCCCGAGTCTACTAAAAATTTTAAATGTGTCTTTTTGTCATACACATACAGGCGACATGATTTATAGGCTATCGGTGTTGACGTCGCCGAAATCTGCTTATCGATAGCCGAATCTAGTTTCCCTGATCATCGGTCGAAAAAGAACAGGGGTCACGGCATTTGCGAGCGTTTTTTCCGAATTTTCTATGATAATAACAAATATCTCCACGGTTAACCATCGAGCGACGAGGTGATTTTGAAAATCTCCCTCTCGAACGGCTTCTCGAGTTTCGTCCGCGAGCAAAACGTTCGAATTGCTGAGTAAGGGATGCTATTTCCTCTCGGAGTGCCGATATTTCACACAGCGGCGAGCTGGAAGCATTTATTTGTTCATCGCGAGACGTTGTGGCGGCAGCAGATGTACGACCTACAGCGTAAACAGCGTTAAGTGGGTCAGTTCTTACTTCGGCAATTTTATCCGCCAATTTAGCCAAATTCTCTAGCGTTTCGGTACTCACTGAGAGAATGCTTTGTATGTCTGTGGGCAAACGCTGAAACCACAAGGTTTTTAAAAAATCATCAGATAAAGCTGTTCCTGCCAATTCACGCATTTTCCGTAGCAAGTGGGATGGTTTGTCGTCACCCAATTGGAGTTCAGACAATAATTTGCGTATTTGTAAATTTTCGGAATCTGAAAATTCTTGGATTAATCGCTGTTTAAGAGTGATATATTTGTCTTCGTTAGGAGGCTTTAATAATATATCTGACACAGCAGAAAGCTTTTCCGAATCGATCGCTGCAACAATGTTATTATATTTCGTAAGATCGGCCGTTATTCCAGATAATTGGAAATTACATTCAGGCTGAATAAACCACATTTTAATGTTATTTTTCCACAAGGGTGGTAATTTAACTCCCAACTTAGAAATTTGTGGATCTTCCATGACAGGCACGTTGTCCGGCATATTAAATAAGTTAAGTAATATCACTACTGGAAATAGAATTCTGTAGGTGGTGAGTTCAGTGCAGCCACATATGTATATAATGTAATAATATTACTTTAATGCTTTGAAAATTTACACTTAGAAAAAGCTATGATAATGTTAACAATAAATGAATGTTTGAGATATTGAAACTTTTTAATGATTCGACTAACATCATTTGGGTTTTATTTCCGAAATAATAGCAAAAATTTAATTAAAATGTGTAAGATTATATATATATATATATATATATATATATATATATATATATATATATATATATATATATATATATAATATATATATATATATATATATATATATATATATATCAATAAAATAAGAGCCGAAACTGAAATGAACAGAGAAAAAAAAAAGTTGTTTAAATCGGAATAAAAATCGGAACTGAATAAATAAAAAAAAAATAATATATCGGTTTCTTTCTGTTCGATACATTTTTTTATTTTTGTTGCTGTACCCAACTTACTGATATTTTCTAATTTAACCTCAACCATAATTTAACCTCAAATTTAACCTCAACATAGTGTACCAATTAAAAAAATAATAAAATCTTCTAAATTTGATAGTAATGATGTTTTCTTGTAATTAAACTCAAATTATTGCTATGAGAGCGATATTTTAGACAGGTAAGTGTATATCAAAATTATCCCCCCAAAAGGGGTAAGAATATAAACATGTTTTAAAAATAAAAAATATATTTAAATTTATGAAGTTTATTTGAAATTAGATTCCTTTATAGAAGTATGTTCTTCATTAAAACTGAAATTTAACATTTGTGTGCAAACTATTTCTTGTAAACAAGTGTGCAAGTGAGAAAAGTTACAATGAAAAAAAAATCAAGTTATAAATATAAAAGTATTCATTTCTATTTTTATAAATATTTAAGGTTAGTTTATTAAAGTGATATATAACAAATTTCTATAAAAAGAAGTTATGGAAAGTTGAAAGGTAGTAACAAAACCAGGGGATTCTTATATTTTACAATGCCGAGACCGCAAAGAATTTTCAGTTTCTTGAGATTATTCTCTACACTATGTATATAATTTGAAAGACATTCTACAGCCAAATTTGAAAAAAAAATGCAATAAACAAAGCAATATATTTAATAAATTGTAATTTAGTAATACTTGTAGAAACATAAATGCCCGTTTAAGTCATATGCTGAAATTAATTTAATTTTAATTTTTTTTCTTGAGTTTAACCTACAATACCATTGCATTGTATATATTAAATCTAAGGCATTTAATATTTCAGGAGTAAATTTGAAAATGTAATGTTTTTATAATGACTAAGCTAAAGCAAATGAAGAAATAAACAACAAATGAAAAGCAATCCATTAAACATAAACTGTTTACTTATAATAAATAAAGCTCCCACGAAACAACAATTAAAAATTAAAGTGTCTCGTTACATAATATGAGAGCTATAAATCGCATATATTTAATTTACGTTATGTAAAAACAAATTTAATATTCATATTAGAATTATGCATTTATTCTCTGTACAAACAACATTCACCTTAGAACACGATCAGGTTTAGTAATTGTTTTCTGATTCAAATAGTAATTCAGAGAATTCATTAATTGTTAAGAACAGGCTATATTGAACTAAAATAATTTGACTTACCTTTAATAAAGATGTAGATTGCAAAGTAATTCAGAAAAATATACTTTTTTTAATCTAAAACACAGAACGATGATGGCGAGTACACTAGAATATAACACAAAGAATGTTAACAGATTGAAGTGGTGAAGCACATGACGGTGAAGTACGTCAGCCTCGAGTTGTGACGTCAGCAGCAGGGAAAGGATTTTGTGTCTGGCTTTGGAAGTGGGGTAGTCTTTACTTTAATCTCCGAACGTGTAAAAGGTCAAAACACCAATTTAGGCATGAATGCAATAATAACGAAGCAAAAATTCAATATACTCCGGCTTCTAAAGAAGGAAGGAGTGAAATACGTTCTCATATAATGTTATGAGTAACCAACGTGCTGTCTAATTAAAGGATAATTAGACTGGAACCTAGAATATGACCAGCAGGTGGGGTAATCAACAATACATAGCAAGCAATGGAACAGGAAGCTCAAATAATAAAAAGAATAAAAATTACAGAGAATGTAAAAAAGTTGCAGCTTGGTACAAAAACACAGAATAGCAAAAGCGAAAGCACTAACTAAAAGATATAATTTTGTATGTTATGAAATTTTTAAATTTTTATATAACATTTTTAAATTTTTTATAACACAAAACAAGACAAAACATCGCGAAAATGACAAAACTGGAGTGAGCAAAGTAGTGGAATGATACGAGACCCAAAAACTTATAAAAGATAAAAGTTATATTGAAAAATGCCAAGAAAAAAAAGCACAGAAATGAGTGGCGTGCTGTAGGTTTTCATGCAAGGTGTACAGATAACATCTATTTTCCAATAAATATTTTAATTATTGAGACATCTGAGCTCTCCATTCTGAAACGGGTTATTTATTATGTATATAAATTTAAAGATTACAAAAAATAAAATATTGGGTTGGCAACTAAGTAATTGCGGATTTCACTCATAGATGACGTCAGTTGAATTTTTAGGTTTGCAGACGTAGTACAAATGTAAAACACATTTTGTCATTTGATAGTTGGTAATTCAGCTGTCAATCAGTAAAAAAAGTTTTTTGATCAGTTGCGTAGTTTTCCCTTGGCCTTCGTTGAAGAATGGAAAATGAAAAGGATCATTTTCGTCATATTTTGCTTTTTTATTTCCGCAAAGGGAAAAACGAATCGCAAGCTCATAAAAAAGGTATATGATGTTTATGGTGACAAAGCCTTAAAAGAACGGCAGTATCAAAATTGGTTTGCCAAATTTCGTTCTGGTGATTTTTCACTCAAAGATGAAAAACGCTCTGGTCGTAGAGTTGAAGTTGGTGACGCTCAAATCAAGGCAATAATCGATTCGGATCGTCACAGTACAACACGTGAGATTGCAGAGAAGCTTCATGTATCACATACATGCATTGAAAATCACTTAAAACAACTTGCCTATGTTCAATATTTCGATATATGGGTTCCTCACGAACTGAAAGAAAAGCATTTAACGCAACGCATTAACAGCTGCGATTTGCTAAAGAAACGTAATGAAAATGATCCATTTTTAAAACGACTGATAACTGAAGATTAAAAATGGGTTGTTTACAAAAATATCAAGCGGAAAAGATCGTGGAGCAGAATAGGTGAACACACTCAAACAACATCAAAAGCTGATATTCATCAAAAGAAGGTTTTGTTATCAGTTTGGTGGGATTACAAAGGAATTGTCTACTTTGAACTCTTACCACCCAACCGAATAATCAATTCTGATGTCTACATTAAACAACTTACGAAATTAAACAATGCAGTTGAAAAAAAGCGGCCCGAATTGACAAATCGAAAAGGTGTACATACATACATACATACATATATATATATATATATATATATATATATATATATATATATATATATATGTATGTATGTATGTATGTATGTATGTATGTATGTATGTATGTATGTATGTATGTATTGTAACGATCCGTTACATGACCCCAAAACGAACAAGGAGCCCAAAAGGTGACCTTTCGTCGTGGACTCACGATTAGCCTATAATAGAACCAGGTGGTCTAAACACCGTAATTGAAAAACTGTGCGTCGCCGGCTCCAATACGTCTGGCCATTGTAACCTGTTGAATGGACCTTTACTGTGTACATAATTGAGTGCACCTTGCCGCCCATTAGCGGTTACAAAAAGGCCATTAAGTTGGTTAAGTTGATGAATCTGAGAATTGCTACATCTGGAAACAGGACAGCTGATCGAAGACTTGGGAGTGACCGCAAGATTGCGTCACCCTGGCTCAGGAAGCTTCTCGAAGAACCGAGAAGCGAAGGAGTGCGGAGTATAAAAGAAAAAGGCCCGGACTGGAACGGGGGCTTTTAGCTTTTTGTTCTTCTCTCGAGGCTTCTACCTGCTAGAGCCTGGTCGATCGAGGACCGCTCGTATCTCCGTGTCTGGAGTTTGTTTTTTAGAGACCGCCAGCGTCTCCGTTGCTAGATAGTCGAACATTCGACTTGGGAATTCCTTCCCCGTTACCTGCTGATTGATAGTTAACTTCTTGCATAGAAGTAGTCAGCCGAGAGTGACTTTGCACTCTAATTTTGGATCGACTTGCATCCTGTGTTTTCTTCACGAATCCCAGCGTGATACGCACTCGGAACCTCCGAACTTGCTGTGAAAGCCCACCGTGCTAATCGACAGACGGAGTGATCGTGTCAGCATTAGTCCCAGCACTAATCAGTTTCCAGCTTTTGTGTTTTAAGCCCTAGCCATACTGTTCCGGTATCCCACGCATCCTTGTATGTGCATATTATCTCTGTACGAGATCCCTGAATGTCTTCATTTATTGAATTTGTACATATCTGTACATAGTTTATTCTATTGAATAAAATAATTAGTCAAGAATACCTAAATTTCTAGCCTGTGTCATTGAAGGCCTCGCCTACCTATTTTCCAGTACGTTACAGGCTAGTGGTATTCTAAATATTGGTGGCAGCGCTGTTACGGTAAACAGTGAAGGCTAGGTGAAGAAATTTTCGCGGGTGAAATTGTGCAGCCAGACATCAGATGAGAAATTTTGCGTTCCGAATCTGAACCTGCATTAGTGAAATGTTTGTGTGATCCTGTGATATTGAGAGTCAACTGTGAGACTTTTTTTTTGTGATCCTGTGATATTGAGAGTCAACTGTGAGACTTTTTGTGTGACCCTGTGATTTGAGAGTCAACAGTGAGATTTGGTGTTCAACCGTAAGACGACGCTAGAGACTGATGAAGCAAGCATCAAAAATCGTGAGTAACCAATTCTGTTCTCTTGTATCGAACCAACAGTACATTGAGTATAGGTTGTGCTAGGAATTTAGATAGATCAGAGTATAGTAAATTGTGTTGCATTGTGTTTAAATTAGATGTATATCAATTGAAAGAAATCTTAAATTGGTATGCAAATATTTTGTAGAGTGATAGAAAATAATTTCAAAGATAAGAATTATTGACTAAGGTATATTAAAGTTTTGAATTAAGAGTAAAGTTGAATTAAGGAATTTTGTGTAATAGTATTGTGCATAAATTTGAATTTTAAAAGTGTGTATAAATTATAATTGTAATTGAATATTAATTGGAATTTAACTGTTCATAAGTAAGATTTTTAAAACTGTGTATAAATCAGAACTTTTTTATGTCGATTATAATTCGGAATTTTGATAGTGCATAAATTGAAAATTTAAATTGTGTACGATGGTGTTTGATTTAAATTGTTTAATAAGATAAGAGAAATTAGTGTGTTGAGAACATTGCTTAAATTAAATATATTAGTTATTTAATTATAATAATTTGAACTTAAGAAAACTGTTAGCACATTATAAGAGAATATTGCAAGTATTTATTTTGTATTGTGTGCATTTGTGCTAGGAAAAGTCATATTGTTTATTGTTTTGGTTTTCAAGTGATTATTATTGTGTTAATTTGAAATTTTGGAAATTGGGTTAAACGTTCTAATATCGAGTAGTATTTGTATTGTGTTAGTATTGTATTTCACGAATTGGTTGAGTAGTCGTAAGTTAATATTGTGAAAATTGAGTAGTAAGTTATTAAGGATATTATCTCATCATGAGTTATTTAAGTAAAGGGCGTAAGGCAGATCTCGTCGAGTTAGCCAAGGAAATTATAGGTGTAATAGACGAAACCTTAACTATGAATCAAATAAGGAAATTAATTGAGACATCGGAGGATTACGATCCAGCTTTTGTAGAAGGATGTCTAGATACTATTATTGAGGCCCGGTTAGAGAAAGAGCGCATAGAAAGGGCGGATCGCGATAGTGAGAGAGAAAGAGAGAACAGGCAAATGGAATTAGAGAGAGAAGATAGGAAGATAGAATTAGAGAGAGAAGAGAAGGAGAGAGAGAGACAAGAGAGAGAGAGGGATAATGAGAGAGCGTTCGAATTAGAGAAATTAAGATTAACCCAGGAACGTAGGAGCGCTGATGAACGGATAGAGGTGCCAAGACCCTCAGGGGCATCTTTGCGGAACCGGATGCCACAATTTAATCCGGATGAGACGGACATAAATTTGTACCTTTGTCTATTCGAAAGACAAGCTGAATACTTGAAAGTACCTGAAATTAAGATGGCAGGGGAACTTATTTCATTATTACCGCTTTCAGTGTCAAATATTATTTTAAGGGAAAAGGCAGAAGAAACGCGGGATTATAAATTTGTAAAGAAACTCCTCTTAGAATGCTATAAATTATCGGCGGAAGCCCTGAGGCAAAAATTTGTACAACATGTACGAAAATCAGGAAATCTATGGAAGGATTACCTTTTTGAGATACGCACCTATCTAGAAGGTTGGGTATCCACTTTAGGAGTTACCACATATGAAGGTCTACTGGATTTAATGCTAGTAGACCAGCTTAAACGGAAAATGGGGAGCGAATTCAAGGAATTCCATCTCAAAGAATGGGAAAGTTTTGTCTCACCCGACACCGTAGCGGACTTAGGAGACAAGTATGAATTACTTAGGAGACCCGGGAGGTCCCAAACGCAAGGAAAAAAATTTCCGGATTCTCGCACCCCTGATTTTCACAAATATTCAGTACCATTCAAGGCAGAAAATATCAGACCCCCTCCCGGGAAAAGGTTGAAGTTAAGAATGAAAGGCCAAAAACGCCGAGTGTAAATGAACTTAAACATCGGGATTGGCGAAATGATCGGGAGTTTGAAAGGAAAAGGCACAGAGACATTATTTGTTTCCAGTGTGGAGTCTCTGGGCACATTAGACCTGATTGCCCGGAATTAAAACGTAAGGAGGAATTAAATGCTATCCATACGGAAAGTGAGGTAGTAGATCTGCTAGCACCGTATGTTAGTTTGGGCACTGTAAACAATCAAACGTGTGAAATTTTAAGAGACAGTGGGGCTAGCTATGACGTCGTTTGCAGACGATATGTTAGGCCGCAAGATTTTACTGGCGACACGGTATGGGTAACTCAGCCCTTAGATACTCACGCTATAAAATTACCTGTAGCAAGAGTTTCGCTATGTACTACATATGGGAATATCGATACGAAGGCTTGCGTCATTTCTGATTTTTCGAATCAACAACGATATATTCTGGGAAATTTGACGGCTGCATTATTAGAAGAACAAAGCCGAAAAATACAGGTAACTGAGCAAATTAACGCTCAAGCGAAGTTACAAACCCGAACTACTCTAGGGAACGGGAATTCCAGTCCGACGAATTAAAAATCCAGTGCAGGTGGGGAAAAGGTAAACAAACATACCTGGGAACAAACGGCCGTTTCCACGAATCGCCCCCCTCCCCTCGTTGCAACCAAAACCAGTCTGGGAATAAGTTCATGCGAATGTATGACCCGAAGTACAATAGGGAGATTTTGTCGCGTAACGGACACTCCGGTTTTAAGTCAGAGGGATGAAGCGCGAACCGGGGAAAAACAAACTGAGGGTTTCGAAATTCCCGCGCTTGGAATAGGATCCTCTGATTCTGACTATAATGAAGTAGTGCGCGAGACTGAAGTAATATCTCGTCTAACTACTGACCAACAGTCGACATTAAAGAGACTATTAGGTAAAAATGCGATTACTAGGTTGCAGTCGGAAGCCCTCGAGGTAAGCGGGAACTCTAATACGGACGAATTTAACAACCCCCTAAGCGCAGAGGAGGGACCGGCATTGTTACAAGACACGAGCGGAGAAACTGAATATGAGCTTCCAATTGTCAACTTGACCGACGCAGAACGGGGTCTTGTGAATATAACCCCAGAGGAATTTGCGGTCAGCCAGGATAATTGCTCTGAGACTAGGGAAGTGAAAGAAATGTTAGTTAATGTAACCGATGGAGTTGCGCATAAAAGTTTCGTACAAAAACATGAATTGTTATGCAAAATTCAGGTAAACCATTTAGGAGAGGAAAATTGTGATTTGATTGTTCCGGAAGGGTTACGGGAGAAAATATTGGCTCTTTGTCACGAAGATGCTGGAGCTCACGCAGGCGTAACTAAATCGAAACAACGCCTCGCTAAATTGTTTTATTGGCCGAAGTGTTATCAAGATATGGAAACGCATGTTAAGTCGTGCCATCCTTGTCAACTAGTAGGGAATGCTATTGATACAAAGAAGGCGCCTATGCGATTAACTCCGATAATTAGTGAACCTTTCACTAAAATTAATATAGATGCTTGTGGGCCGTTACCCGAATCTGAAAATGGGAACCGGTATATAATTACCGCGATAGGTCTGGCTTCTAAATACCCGGAAGCGGTGCCAGTGCCAAATATAGGGTCGGTAGCGGTCACTGATGCGCTTTTACAGAGTTTAAGGAATCTAGGTTTTCGACGCGAAGTTCAATGTGATAATGGCTTTTCGTTTACAAGCCACCTCACAACGGAAATTTTCAAACGGTTTGAAATAACAGCTGGTGCTGCGACAGATAGCTACTGTGTGGTTCACAAACCCGGCACAGATAACACTAAATGAAAATGCATTAAGCCGCTGCATCCTGTAAAATGTGGTAAGAATGTAACCTGTACATACTTGCATATTGTCTTTTGTGTTGTAATCATTTAATATTATAATTTAGTGTATTAAGCCAAAAATATAGTTTAGTGTTATGTTGTATTATACTGTATATCAAGTATCTGAGTGACTGTTAGTTCCTTACGAGGAAGATCAGAGTTGCAGTTCTCCACGAGAATTGTCTGCATAATCGAGATCCACCCTGTGGAAAATTCTTATGCGAGGGGGGGGGTGTAACGATCCGTTACATGACCCCAAAACGAACAAGGAGCCCAAAAGGTGACCTTTCGTCGTGGATTCACGATTAGCCTATAATAGAACCAGGTGGTCTAAACACCGTAATTGAAAAACTGTGCGTCGCCGGCTCCAATACGTCTGGCCATTGTAACCTGTTGAATAGACCTTTACTGTGTACATAATTGAGTGCACCTTGCCGCCCATTAGCGGTTACAAAAAGGTCATTAAGTTGGTTAAGTTGATGAATCTGAGAATTGCTACATCTGGAAACAGGACAGCTGATCTAAGACCTGGGAGTGACCGCAAGATTGCGTCACCCTGGCTCAGGAAGCTTCTCGAAGAACCGAGAAGCGAAGGAGTGCGGAGTATAAAAGAAAAAGGCCCGGACTGGAACGGGGGCTTTTAGCTTTTTGTTCTTCTCTCGAGGCTTCTACCTGCTAGAGCCTGGTCGATCGAGGACCGCTCGTATCTCCGTGTCTGGAGTTTGTTTTTTAGAGACCGCCAGCGTCTCCGTTGCTAGATAGTCGAACATTCGACTTGGGAATTCCTTCCCCGTTACCTGCTGATTGATAGTTAACTTCTTGCATAGAAGTAGTCAGCCGAGAGTGACTTTGCACTCTAATTTTGGATCGACTTGCATCCTGTGTTTCCTTCACGAATCCCAGCGTGATACGCACTCGGAACCTCCGAACTTGCTGTGAAAGCCCACCGTGCTAATCGACAGACGGAGTGATCGTGTCAGCATTAGTCCCAGCACTAATCAGTTTCCAGCTTTTGTGTTTTAAGCCCTAGCCATACTGTTCCGGTATCCCACGCATCCTTGTATGTGCATATTATCTCTGTACGAGATCCCTGAATGTCTTCATTTATTGAATTTGTACATATCTGTACATAGTTTATTCTATTGAATAAAATAATTAGTCAAGAATACCTAAATTTCTAGCCTGTGTCATTGAAGGCCTCGCCTACCTATTTTCCAGTACGTTACAGTATGTATGTATGTATCAGTGGCGTGCGGTAGGTTTTCATGCAAGGTGTGTAGAGAACATGGATTTTCCAATAAATCTTTAATTATTGAGACATCTGAGTTATCCATTCTGAAACGGGTTATTTATTATGAATATAAATTTAAAGAATAGAATAAATATAATATTTACCTACGAGTAGTCGAACTATAACTATAAAAACAGCTAAACTTTTGAGAATTCTACTAACACTGAAGCGAAAATCATGTCTTTTGTTGTACGGCGTCGAAAAAGCAACGCTTCAGGCTTCCACGAAAAACTTACATATTCAGCAAACGTAGCACCATATGGCGCCCGCCGCTGCGGTGCCGACAAACCTAACGTCTATTTCACGTGCAGAGGATTTCGATGCACGCTGGCAGAATTGAGCGAACTGCTTCTTGTTCGGTCGGTGGATTAAACTATATTTATTAAGTGTTTTTAACGTTTGGAAATCATATATTCTGCAAAAAATATCTTGACAATTTTTAAAAACATAACCAGGGATATGGTGTTGCAGATATAACTTATATACTGTCTGTAAGACACAATGAATAGTGATATTTGGACTGTTCTCTTAAAAGTCGTTTCTTTAAAACAAAACAACATTGTTTTTCAGCTAATTATTTCAATAAATATAATACATCTCCGAAATTAATTTACCACACTAAAACATATCACTTTATATTGATAGAAGACTTCTTTTATATTTCCATGAAAACAAAATCTTACAATATATAAATTTAAATATCAACCGTCTGCAAAATCGTATGGCCAGTTAATCAGTTAAAAAATCAAAAGCGCTTCAGCACGTAAGTTCACGCTGTAATGCAACTCTTAATAAACCGTACCTTCGGATGATTTTGAATGCCAAGTGCAGGGAAAATAGCTGCACTTGCCTCAGTGCCATAGTATGCTGTGCTTTTCCAGTAGCCCATACATATAAAGCGTGATTTTCAATTTAGTGCACAGTGCGTACACATCATAACTTCCTATGTTCGTTTCCTTTTGAACGCGCTACGTGGCGCAGCACCTAGTATCGCACTCACTGCGGGAATACAAGCAAGCAAATCAACATAATATTTGAATATATTATAAATAATATTTATTATATAATATATAAAGATAGGTAGACATAGGTGCAGAAAATTATTGTCCCTCATAATTTTGCCAGGGTGTGCAGTGCACAACCTTCACATATGGACCGCAAGCCACTGGTATATATATATATATATATATATATATATATATATATATATATATATATATATATATATATATATATATATATATATATATATATATATATATATATATGTATATGTATGTATATGTATGTATATGTATATATATGTATATATATATATATATATGTATATATATATATATATATATATATATATATATATATATATATATATATATATATATATATATATATATATATATATATATATATATATATATATATATATATATATATATATATATATATATATATATATATTATATATATATATATATATATATATAGTATATATATATATATATATATATATATATATATATATATATATATATATATATATATATATATATATATATTACACCATCTTAACGACGACACAAGACTCAAAATTAAAAGATTCCAAAGTTTGCCATCGTTTCTGCAAAATCCAAATAGTGTGCTTAAAAAAATGCTAAAAACTGGAGTCCCCGACGACGTGTAATTAAGGTTCTCCAA
>CM063497.1:99001850-99004350 GCA_032207245.1 Pardosa pseudoannulata | reverse complement strand
AAAATGATGCACGAATTCGGTGCTATAATTGTGGGTTATTTAACCATAAGTCAAGTGATTGTTTTCATAAAAACAAAGGTATAAAATGCTTTCGGTGTAATAATTTTGGACATAAAAGTTCTGATTGTGTCATACTGAAACCCGAAGTAAAATCTGAAGCTATAAACGAGCTGGCTACTATCCATTCAAAACCGGAAATGCATAAACTTGTTAAAATAAATGGTCACACTTGCGATTCTCTTATTGATACTGGTAGTTCTGTAACTTTAGTGCGTAAAAGTGTTTATGATATTCTTAATGGCCCATTGTTGAATCAAACAAAAATAAAATTAACAGCATTTGGTAACGGTCAAATTCAGACCCTTGGCTCTTTTCCGGCCACAGTTGAAATAGACGATCACATTTTCCAGTCAAATATATGGGTTATTGATAATTCAAACATGAACTTAGATGTAATCATACTGATTGATATTTTAAAGCAAGGTGAATTTAAAATAAGTGCTAATGGTATTGACTTGATTTCACAACCTGAGGATAACTTTATAAATTTAATTGATATTCCTGTATCGGATGACCCCTTTGAGTTACACCACATTCCAGATGAATTTCGCGCTCAAATGCTTAAGCTTTTGCATAATTACCAGCCACACAAAACCGAAACTTCTGATATTAAATTAAAAATTGTTCTCACTGATGATATACCTGTAGTAAATAAATCACGTCGATTTTCGCATGCTGAAAAAATGGAAATTAGTAAACAAATTCAAGAATGGCTAAACAAAAAAATTATTCAACCCAGTTGCTCTGATTATGCTTCACCCATTGTTTTGGTTAAAAAGAAAAACGGCTCGACCCGTCTGTGTATAGATTACCGTAAATTAAACAAGAAAATTATAAAAGATAGATTCCCTCTTCCTCTAGTTGAAGATGTCATTGATAAGCTTCATTCAGCTAAAGTATTTACGACACTTGATCTGAAGAATGGTTTTTTTTCATGTTCCCATTGATGACACCAGTAAGAAATATACAGCATTTATTACTGATCAAGGTCTTTTTGAGTTTAATTTTGCACCGTTTGGACTTTGTCTATCTCCTGCTGTTTTTCAACGCTATGTTAATTATGTTTTAAGAGGTTTATTACATGACGGCACTATTCTGATATACATGGACGACATAATCATTCCATCCGAAAATATTCAAGAAGGTATTGATAAATTGCAACGCGTTCTGAATACTGCATCAAAATTCGGTCTCGAGATAAATTTTAACAAATGCCAATTTTTACAATCTAAAATTGAATTCCTTGGATATTTGATCGAAAGTGGAACAATTAAACCTTCTCCGGATAAAATTAAAGCCGTAAAGAACTTTCCTGAACCAAAATCAATTAAAAACATACAACAAATTTTAGGTCTAACCGGATATTTTCGAAAGTTCATTAATTCTTATTCAATTATTGCTAAACCTCTCAGTGACTTACTGCGTAATGATCATGACTTTTCCTTTTGTGAAGAACAACGTATTGCTTTTAAACAATTAAAAGATGCTCTCTCATCTGATCCCGTGCTACATATTTTTAATCCTTTTTCTAACTTACAATTACACACGGATGCTAGTAAATATGGTTATGGTGCCATATTATTGCAAGAATCGGACGACGGACAGTACCATCCAATTTACTATATGAGTAAAAAAACACTTCCACATCAAGAAAAGTATTCTAGCTATGAATTAGAGATGTTAGCCGTGATTGAATCCCTCAAAAAATTCCGCCATTTCTTACAAGGTACCCATTTTAAAATATTTACTGACTGTTCAGCATTTCAACAAACCATTAATAAAAAAGACATAACTCCTAAATTCGCAAGATGGGCTATTTTCTTGTCAGAATTCGATTATGAAATCGCTCACAGGCCAGGTAACCAAATGAAACACGTGGATGTTTTAAGCCGACAACCGGTAATGGCAGTCACATACGATGAAATTACTTTGAAAATTAAGAATGCCCAAGCTAAAGACGAATATATCACATCGATTAAGAAACTTTTAGACAATGGATCAGCTAATGATTTTACAGTTCGAAACGATATTCTTTTTAAAACCAAAGACGGAAAGGAATTGTTAGTAGTACCCGCTTCGATGCAAACTGAGATAATTAAGAAAGCGCATGAAGCAGGCCATTTTGCCGTCGCAAAGACTGAACAGATACTACAACTTGAATATTATTTTCCAAATTTAAGAAGTAAAGTACAAGACGTGTTAGCAAATTGCATTCACTGCATCCTTGTCAACAGGAAACGTGGTAAAGGCGAAGGTTTTCTAAATCCTATACCTAAAGGTGACACTCCATTACAAACGTACCACATTGATTTTTTAGGTCCCCTACCATCAACTAATAAAAACTATAAATATATATTTACTGTGATAGATGCATTTACTAAATTCACGTGGATTTATCCTGTTAAATCAACTTCTACATCAGATGTTGTAAATTGTTTAG
>CM063497.1:98971850-98996850 GCA_032207245.1 Pardosa pseudoannulata | reverse complement strand
TTAGAATTTTTTCGAACTCAGCCTGTCTTGCACCTGTTGAGTGACGTCAGAGACAAGTCTGGACTTGTGGTGCACCTGTCGAGTGCAATACTTGTTGACGTTACCTATGGCTGACCAGTCAGCGGACGGGAAAGAGATATTGAAATACATGGAGATATGAAAAGAAGTGAAATAGTTAGGGTAAAATAATTTAGTTATTGTGGAATGGCAATGCAGTCCTGAAATATTAAGTGTTCGGGTTGAAAATATCATTCGCATACCTCGTACTTGCCTTACTTCGACGAAAGATGAAACGTGCTTTTGATAGTTTTAATTTAGGACAGCCAGCAGTTAAAAAACATGCTACGGATTTTCTTCAGATTAATAAGCCATGTGATTCTAGTTTCAATCAACGATCTATTCCTTCGAACCTAATGCATATTCATGACGACTTATTCGTTACTTATTCGGATTACAATGGACAAACAAGAATCCATGCGAGGAAATATGTCTGTCTTCCAGGTGATGGTTATCGTCCAACGAAGTTAGGTATCTGCATGAAACCAAGTGCCTGGCTTACATTCTGTGATCGTCTGCGAGAGATAGCTGAAAACCCAAAGATGTGTCCAAATATTGTCGAAAATATTTGTGTCTCTCACAAAAAGATAGGCAACGTGCAGTGATTTGCCTTCCAGAGAATGTTCCAAAGGAAAAATATGAGTTTTGAGTGCGTTCACCCGATCCTAAAAATCGACAGCAAACAGTTCCATAAACTATTACTGGATATACCCGATATCACTGAAAATGTAAAAGAGTACCTCATTAGAAATGATTTATTTAATGCTATCGAAAAAGAACTCAGTGTGATCCAACAGGATAAGGAAAATGCACATCAAATTGTTTGCAATAGTGAGCTGAAGCAATCTTTGGGTAAGAGTTTTACCTATTTTTTATGTGAAAAAATTAACGAACTCTTCGACATTTCGGACTTTCCTCATTTCAATTTTAGTACCCATGTCATGCATGATTGTTCCAGAAATCGAGAACTGAAATATGACAAGTATTTTGAGCGTGCTCTATTTAGTATGAATATGTGTGATGTCGCAAAACACTTTGTAAAAAAATATAATTGTGATATAGACACTATGTTTGCCGAGTTTTTTGATACTGTTGTAACAAAAGATTTTTTTGAATGTATTCAAAATGATTATATTGGTGATAGGTATTGTGACTTTTTAGATAGTTTACCTGAATAAAAAATTTTATTTTCTTATATATTTTGTATGTTTTTATGAGTTCTGTATTTTGTTTTTAAGTAACTGAAATTATTTCCCTTGCATCTGAAGACACTTATTCTGTATAAATATTTGTAGCTTAATTGAATTTTAACATTATACGTGAATTTTTTGCTGTATCAACACACGTACTTTTTATCTTCTTAGCAATGAAAAAATTTCTATCCAGTACATATAGAAATCCTAAGCATCCCGCTAGTTTTGGTGGTATCAGTGCTTTGCATCGGGTTTTAAAAGGGAAATTTAACGTAAAGAATATTAAGAAAGGTTACAAACGAAAGATTCTTATACTTTACATAAACCTTTGAGAAAAAAATTTCCTAGAAATAGAGTAATTGTTGGTGATTTAGATGAACAATTTCAGGCAGACTTAGTGGATATGCAGTCTCTAGCTTCTCACAATGATGGGTATAAGTACTTATTGACTTGTATTGATATCTTATCAAAGTACGCGTGGGCCATACCTTTGAAAGATAAAAAGTCCAATACCCTAGTTTTAGCCCTTGAAAAAATATTTAAGAAACGAAAACCTGAAAATTTACAAACGGATGCAGGAAAAGAATTTATGAATAAAATTTTTCAGTCTTTTTTAAAAAAGAATAATGTTTATTTTTTCACGACACATAATGATACAAAAGCATCGGTAGTAGAGCGTTTTAATCGCACTCTGAAAACAAAAATGTGGAAATATTTTACAGAAATGAATACCAAGCGTTATATTGATGTAATAGATAAATTCTTGTATAGTTATAATCATACTTGGCATCGAAGCATTCGAAGGGAACCAGTTTCGGTGACCGTAGAAAATGAACAGGATGTTTGGAATACTTTGTACAGACAGCCTTTACCATTAAAATCAGATAACCAGTCGAAATTAAAGTTAGGAGATACAGTGCGAATTAGTAAAGAAAAGTTGCGTTTTGAAAAAGGTTACGAGCAAAACTGGACGCGAGAAATATTTACTGTGGATAAGATTTTACAAAGACATCCAGTAGTTTATAAGTTAAAAGATTTAGCAGGAGAAATGATCAAAGGTACGTTTTATGAGCAGGAACTACAAAAGGTAGCCGATTCGGGATATTATCCTGTAGAGAAGGTATTGAAAACTAGAAAAAGTTCCGGAAAAACGGAATACTTAGTAAAATTTCAGGGATACCCCGACAAATTTAACAGGTGGGTTCAGGATATAAAAAGGATTTAAAATCTACATCATATATCAGTTGCCAAGATGTCGTTTTACGTGACACTCATCAGTGACAGCTCTAAACATTTTTTTCCCGAGAATAAAATATCCCATTTTACTACGCAGTTACCATCCCCTGTATTCTTAAATCAAGGACAATGGGAAGTGAGTTTAGTGGATATTATTTATCCCCATACTTGTTATAATATCCAGAAAGAAAATAATTTGTTTGGTTTTCAACTAGATAATGATATTTTGCAAGGTCGTCGGATTCCCATCGGTTGCTATGAAACTGTACCCGATTTATTAAAAGCAATCACTTTATCCTCACATAAAAACAAAATCGAGTTTTCCTATAACCCGGTAGTGAAAAGAGTCACCATTAAAACGAAAGAGAATTGTAAAGTCGTTCTTCACGAAGGAATTTCCGAACTTTTAGGTTTCTATCCCGGGGAATACAAGGGAACTATGCAAAGTCCATTCGTCGCAGATCCTAACGCTTCTTTTCCCGTACTCTATGTATATTGTGATCTCGTAGAACCCCAAATTGTGGGAGATGTACAAGCACCTCTCCTGAAAATAGTGAAAGTAGAAGGAAAAGATGGTGAAATGGTACATGCTCAGTACACTAGGCCTCATTATTTACCTGTTATACGGCAGCATTTCCAAACCATACAAATAGATATCCGATTGCACTCGGGAGAATTTGTACCTTTCGAAAGAGGCAAAGTATACCTTGTACTTCATTTTCGCCTGAGACAAATTGTATAAATAATCGAGTCACAGAAATTTTTATATCATTTGTGAAGCAAACGTGAACCATGCTTGTTCCTTACACTTGCTGTACGAAATCGTTTGAGGATTATTATGTGGGGCAGACCGGAAATGGCATGCCCTACTATCAAGGCATGTCATTACAAAAAGGATACGGAATTGGTGGGTTTTTTGCAAAACTTTTCCGTAGCGCTTTGCCCTTTTTAAAAAGTGGTGCTAAAGCAGTAGGGAAAGAAGCTTTAAAAACTGGATCACTGATAGCTAACGATGTGCTATCAGGAGAAAATTTGAAATCATCACTAAAAACTAGATCTAAAGAAGCAGGGAAATTATTGGCAAGAAAAGCGTTAAAGAAAGCCGACGAGATGATAGGTCACGGAAGGTTTAAAAGAAAGCGCAATGTCTCTAAACACGTCATTCGTTCAAAGATACGAAAGGTGCAAGGACGCGATATTTTCGACTCTTAATCATGGCTTTTCTGTTAAAAGATTCTCCGGAATGTGCAAAATCAGAACTCAATCTCTTTACTTTACCTCCCACGCAAACCGTCATCGAAAAAGGCCAGTGGACTGAATTTCATCCAGTGGCTAATTTATCCGATGGTAGTCCTGTAGAATTTAATATATATGGAAGCGGAGAAAATTATCTCGATTTGTCTCAGACACAGTTGTAGGTGAAAGTGAAAGTATTAAAAGGAAACGGGACGCCTTTGGTAAAAGAAGATAAAGTGTGACCCGTAAATTTATTTTTACATTCCCTTTTCTCTCAAGTAGATGTCAGCTTGAACGAGAGACTCGTGTCTTCCAGCAATAATACTTATCCTTACCGAGCCATGATCGAAACATTACTCAATCATGGATTTGATACTAAAACTTCTCAGCTTTCGTCAGAATTATTTTTTAAGGATACAGCCGGACGACTGAATGTCTATGATACAAAGGATCCCAATCCTAACGAAGGTTTTAATAAAAGAGCAGAAATGTTTCAACTGAGTGCTTTGGTAGATATGGTGGTACGTTTGCATATTGATTTATTTCACCAAGATCGACTTTTACTGAATATGGTGGATATGAAAATTAAACTTATTCGGAGCAAACCCGAATTTTGTTTATTAGGAGACGGAAACTTTAAAGTTATGCTAGAACATGTATCTCTAAGTCAAAGTCAGTCCAGGAGTCGTCCTTGGACATGCTAAAAGTTTAGAAAAACAACCGCCAAATATCCTATCAACAGAGTAATCTGCAAAGTGTATTCTGTTCCTCGAGGCAATATGAGTTTTGTTCAAGATAATATTTTTACAGGCCAGATGCCCAAAAGATTGGTTATTGCATGTATTGATAATGACGCATTCAATGGAAATTATAAAAAGTCTCCTTTTGATTTTAAGCACTATCATATTAATTTCATGGGAGTTTACTTGGACGGACAACCCATGCCCCATAATCCATTACAACCTGATTTTGATAAAAATAATTTTATTCGAGCTTACCAGAATTTATTCATGACCGCAGAAGACCGAGGACTTTATCTTTCCCGCTCCGAATTTCCAAATGGTTATTGCTTATTTCATTTTGACCTGTCTCCTGATTTATGTGACGGATCTCATCTGAATCTAGTACGTCACAGCAATTTAAGACTGGAACTCAAGTTTAGTGTACCGTTAGAACAGACCATTTCCTTATTAGTGTATGCTGAATTTGAAAATCTGATCGAAATTAATAAAGCTCGAAATATTTTGTACGATTTTGGAAACTGATGAATTCTATAATCATTCATAAAATACTGTCCCGCGATCCTCGTACTGCAAAATACTTCACAGGTGTATATCCATCTGATAAAATACCCGAAGTTTCTAATCATCCTGCAGCAATCGTGATTAATACGGATAAACATAATGAACCCGGAAGACACTGGTTAGCCATCTTTATTGAAGACAATGAAACTCTAGGATTTTTTGATTCCTATGGATTACCTCCTACAGCTTACGGGAAGAATATTGAAAGATTTGTGAAGAACTATCCAAATGTGTCATGGAATAAACTCTGTTTTCAAAGTCCAACTTCTAATGTATGTGGACCTACTGTATTTATTTTCTTGTAAAACGATGTCAAGGCTATTGTATGAATTATATTTTGTATGAACTAAATGGTCAAAGAAATGATTTTCGTATGTATCAGTTTGTAAAGAAAAGATATGGTGTAAACATGATTTTCAAACAATAAATTTTTTTAACAGAAAACTGTATTTGTCAATATCTTTTTTTTTTTTAAAAAAAATAGAAATAATATCATTGTTTTATATTAAGAAAATAAAAATAAAAATTTAATATAAAAAATAAAATTACAAAATCATAAATGAAGACATAAGAAATAATGTACAAAATATTTTTTATTAAAGCTTTAACCACACAGGATTTTCCATTTTACTATTCTTTGGTTTAGCATACAAAGTTTTTCTTGGTTTTACAAATTTTCTGGTTTGTACAGATTTTAAATATTTATTTTTTACAAATTCTGGGGGAAATTCTATTTCGTGAAGTACATTTTTAAATTCATCAAATCCTGGAGGGTATTTCTGCTGGTTCCGCAGTAAAAAATTAACCAAATTTATAATATTGGTATTGGGAATAACTGTCTCCTTCACAATTAATTCTTTCGTAGGAGTCCAGGAAATCACTTGCTCATGGTTTTGCAAAAAGTCCAACATCTTCTTTGCTTGATTTTTATATTTCACAGGAGCCGATGAAACTATTTCTTGTTCTACATTTATTTCGGGCTGAACGTTCATAGATTCCGAAGATTTAAGCGCAGGAAAAGTCACAAATTTTTAAAGAACTTGTAAATACCTCTTGGCTTTCTCATCCTCAGCTAAATTTTCTTTTAGGATGACTTGCAACTGTTTATCCAAATCAGATAAATGTTCTTCCTGGAACTGTTGTTCTCGGTCTGCAGGCACAAGTAGAAGTTTACGAGCGAACTCCATTTATTAAAGTACTGAGTACAGAAACAGCAGCAGGAATTAGTATCGATAAAAATCCGTCTCCTTTTTGTACGAGAAGTCTACGCTTCTTGAATAACGGAACTTTTTTGTCACCTAATCGACGCAATGTCCTTTTATACGGAGAAAGCTGATGCTTCTGACGCTTGCTTAGGGGGACGTGTCCTTTTAATACATTAAGGGCACATTCACAAACTCTTTTGATCAAACTGTTAGGACATTTACGGAGTAAGGCAATTTTCTGCTTACATTCACTCAATATTTTGAGATGTTCTACGTCAACGTGAGATGACATTCTGGATACAAATGAACCTTATTCAAGATAGTTTGTCGTTTATAAAGGAAGCGTAGGCAGCTGCCTTTGTAAGAGCACAATGAGGAAAACTTAATGAATGATCAGGGCACGATACTCTAAAATTTATTTCTAAGTTTTTTACTTTAGGGCAACCGAAATTATTTAAATCCAATATATTTTTACATGTGAACTTCTTTAAAAACATCGTTTTCTCTAAACCTTTTATGTAAATATTTGCATAAGAAGCAAATAACATCTTGAGAATGGGACGTAACGCCGAGTAAGGTAATTCGCCGCTTTCCCAACTTAATCCATGACAGTTTCGTGTCAACCATGAGTATGTTTTTTTTCTTTTTGGCCGATAAATGTTCCCAAGGACAGGGAGGAAGAAATGACCACCGTCCGTGATAATTTCGAGATACGTCGTAAAAAGCCAATTCTTTTACGATGTAGGTATGAGGGAGTAATTGAAACCCCTCTAATTCAACGACTGCCACAGACATGCTACTCCTAAAAAGATTAGACCGCAAATGACTAACGAGGTTCGTATACGTAACATTTATCTCCTGGGAAAATACCAGTGCGCAGGCGCAAACTTTCCTCCGTTTCCGGTCTCAAATCTATGAACAAATATTCATAAGCGGGCGTCGTCGCGTCCTGGAATATTTCTTGAAGAGACTTAGATTTCCCAGGAAACATCTGTCTCGCTAAATGCATAACTTGACTTTTATCTCTGGGGTTTTTATACAAAACCAAATACTGAGAATTTAAGTGAATGGTTCGCATTTCTTTACCTTGATGAAAAAGATTTTGGACTATAAATATAACGGACAAATTCCTATGATGCCTACCTTTCGTGAAAAGTTTACCTATACGGGAATCACCGCTCACCTCACTCATTAAATCGTCTATAATAATAAGAGCGTTTTGGATAGTATGAACGTTAGAGGGCAGTCCTTCAATAAACTCCACATTTTTAAGAGTACCAAAAAGAGGTTGGTAAGCTCCGTAACAATATAAGATATGCTCAGGCATAGGATCGAACATCTTGTATTCTATGAGATTCTTTACAAAAACACTCTTACCCGAACCCGTTGGACCACTGATCATACAGGTTGAGGGATGAACAATTTTAAGGAGTGACATACTCAGAAATAATTGAAAACTGAGCTTGTGACGAATATGTCTCTAATATTTATATATCAAGTAGTGTTGTGAGGGGGGAATAAAGATAAAAGTATACAATTTCAAAAAAAAATTATTAAGAGTTAACATTTTATAAAATACAAAAGTAATCTAATAAAAAAAATATAATTCATTTTGTTAAAATTTTATCAGTAGCCGTATGGTAATGTTGAAAAATCGTCACATATAAATCTTTTATTATATACTAATCGAATACCACCATGTGCGTTCCTAAACTTTAAGATTCGATTAATTATTAATATGAAAATAAATTTTAGTTTGAAAAAAAAATCTCCAAAATTAGAATATGAAATAAATTTTAAATATAAAATCTAAACATAAAAAAAAGATAAATGTTGTGATATAAAAATAAAGTTTTAAAAAATATAAAATAAATTTCAGAGGGCACGAAAATTTACTAACTGTACTTATTTACTAATGCACTAATTGTTATATATTGCTGCTTACTTGACTTTTTTTTTCTTATGCCTGCTGCTTTAGTTAATGCTTTTTGTATGCATATCTTCTTGCCTCCGCCGTGTACGACTACAAACTGAGATCCCGTTCCATGTGGTGGGTTATGAAGTCAACCGATTGCACTAGGAATGTGTACCACGAGTCGAGACTTGTCTCTGACGTCACTCAACAGGTATACGACAAACTGAGACTGGATATCAAATGCCACCACCAACGTGTGAATTCGTAAATTTTAAGATTCGAATAATTATCCAATATAAAAATAAATTAAAAAACAAAAATATAAGATAAATCTAAGTTTGAAAAATAAATAAAAAAACTCTAAAATTTAAATGTAAATTAATTTTAAATATGAAATCTAAATATAAAACATTAATCTCCGAAGTAGAAAAACAAAAAAATAAGTTTAAGTTTTAAAGTTATAAATTTCCAATTTATAAATATTACCATCCGAAATTAAAATATAAATTAATTTTAAATAAGAAATCTAAACATAAAAAATAAATTCAAGTTAAAAAAAAAAAAAAATTCTGATTTATAAATATTAATCTCCGAAATAAAAATATAAAAATAGTTTAAGTTTTACGAATACCGCAACCACCACTTGTTTTCGTAATCTTTAAGATACAAATAATTATGAAATATAAAATTAAACTAAAAAAATAAAAAATAAAATTTTTTGGTTTGAAAAATACTTTTAAAAATCAGAAAATAAAATACATTTTAAACATGAAATCTAAAATAATTTTAAGTGAAAAAAAAATTATTCGTAAATGAAATTAATTAAATTTAAGTATTAAAAAATCATATTTCCGAAAATAAAAGTTTCGTAAGCGAATATAATAAGTGAATGAATTAAAATTATATAAAGTTTAGAAATTTTCAAAGTGTCGAATATATTATTTGTGGTTTCCATGAAAGGTTTGAAAATTTTCCAAGACCCGAATATATTCCTCGTGGTATTCACAAAAATTTTAAAAATTTTCTATATGAAATAAAACATAAATCTCTGAAGTTGTAATATAAAAAATTAAGTTTTAAAAAATATATAAAATAAATTTCCGAATTGTAAATATTAATCTCCGAAATTAAAATATAAAAATAATTTAAGTTTTAAAATTATAAATCTCTGAAATTAAAGTATAAAATAAAATTTAGTTTTAAAAATATAAAAATAATTTAAGTTAAAAAATATAAATCTCCGAACTTGAAATTAAAAAAAGGAAATTAAATTTAAGTTCAAACACGTTTCGTACACGGAAATAATAAATGAATGAATTGAAAATAAATAAAGCTTAAAAAATATTCCAAATCCATAACATGTCCCTCGTGGTATACACAAAGAGTTCTAAAAATTTTCTCCAAGTGTGCAATATATCCCTCGGGTATCCACCAAAGTTTCAAACATTTTCTAAGTCCCGATTATATCTCACGTGGTATCCGCAAAAGTTTAAAGAATTTTCTAAGTTCCAAATATATCCCTCATAGTATCTGCAAAAGTTTAAAGAATATTTTAAGTGTCGAATATATTCCTTGTGGCGTCCAAGAAAAACTTAAAAAAAATTCTAAGTACCGAATATGTTCACAAAAGTTTAGCATATCTTCTGTATCCCTCGTCAAAAGTTTTAAATATTTCCTGTATCCATTAAACATCCCTCGGGGTATCCGCAAAAAGTTACAAAAAATTTTCTAAGTCCCTATTGTATCTCACGTGGTATCTGCAAAAGTTTAAAGAATTTTCTAAGTTCCAACAAGTTCAAACACGTTTCGTAAATGAAAATCAATAGAAATGAAATATCGTTTCAGAAAATTTTACTCAGAATATATCCCTCGTGGTTTCCACAAAAAAGTTACAAACATTTTCTAAGTCCCGAATATATCCCTTGTGGCGTCCAAGAAAACTCTAAAGAAAAAATCTAAGTCCCGAATATATCCCTTGTGGCGTCCAAGAAAACTCTTAAAAAAATCTAAGTCCCGAATATATCCCTCGTGGTATCCGCAAAAAGCTACAAAAAATTTTCTAAGTGTCGAATATGTACAAAAAAGTTTCACATATTTTCTGTATCCCTCGTCAAAAGTTTTAATTATTTCCCGTATCCAAACTATATCCCTCGTGGTTTAAACAAAAAGTTACAAACATTTTCTAAGTTCCAAATATATCGACCAAAGTTTCAAGAATTTTCTAAATTCCAAATATATCCCTCGTCAAAAGTTTTAATTATTTCCCGTATCCCACGTGGTATCCGCAAAAAGTTTCAAAGTGTCGAATATGTTCACCAAATATTTTCAAAGTCCCGAGTACGTGGTACAAATATGCTCTAAAAAATTCTAAGTATCGAATATATCCCTCGTGGTATCCGCAAAAATTTTCTAAGTGTCCAATATGTCCAAAAGTTTCACATATTTTCTGTATCCCTCGTCAAATTCCCGTATCCATACTATATCCCACGTGGTTTCCACAAAAAGTTACAAAAATTTTCTAAGTGTCAAATATGTCCAAAAAAATTAAAATATTTTCTGTATCCCTCGTCAAATTCCCGTATCCATTCTATATCCCACGTGGTATCCGCAAAAAGTTTCTAAGTGTCGAATATGTCAAAAAAAAAGTTTCACATATTTTCTGTATCCCTCGTCAAAAGTTTTAATTATTTCCTGTATCCAAACTATATCCCACGTGGTATTCGCAAAAAGTTTCTAAGTGTCGAATATGTTTACCAAATATTTTCAAAATCCCCCACGTGGTACAAAAATGTTCGAAAAAATTCTAAGTCCAAAATCCAACATTGTCAAATTCCCGTATCCATACTATATCCCACGTGGTTTCCACAAAAAATGTACAAAAATTTTCTAAGTCCCGAATATATCCCTCGTGGTATCCGCAAAAAGCTACAAAAATTTTCTAAGTGTCGAATATGTCTAAAAAAAAAGTTTTAATTATTTCCCGTATCCATACTATATCCCACGTGGTTTCCACAAAAAAGTTACAAAAATTTTCTAAGTCCCGAATATATCCCACGTGGTTCAAGCACGTGGTACAAAAATGCTCGAAAAAGTTCTAAGTCCAAACAAAATGGCGGCACTTCCGGTTTCCAAAATCCAAGATGGCCGCACTTCCGGTTTCCAAAATCCAACATGGCCGCACTTCCGGTTGGCGGCCATGACACTTAAGCCCCGCCCCCTGATGACGTCACTTCCGCCGCACGAACAGCGGCTCTTACTACTAATGCCACTGAGAAACTCTAGAAATTTTTTATTAAAAATGTCACTTTGGAAAATTAGAATTCAAAAAGGGATATATGCAAACTTTCAAATGTTGGACGAAGTGCTTTTTGAAAATGAAACTCGGCAAGATTTTTGGCCTAAACTTTTTAAATTTTCCACAAGATTAGTTTAAAACATTTTTCTAGTATTTTTAATAATTAGCAACTTGGGAATTAGAAAATTTTGAAGCAAGAAAGTGTAGGAAATTTAAAACATGTATTTTATTTTATTAATAGTTAAAGTTGCTTTCATAAACTTCAAATGCGTTTTTCTCCGAACGATATTTTTAATAAAATGTTGAAACTTAAAATGTGATTTCTGAAAAAGAACTTAAAATATTTTGTCAAAATTTATTATGATTGTTTTGATACCAAAGGCAAATTCAACAAAGATTTTAGGTGATTCCCTACTCCAATGTATAAGAAATGTGTTGCGTGAGAAAGTATTGAAATAATTTAATTTATTAAAAAATTAGACCATTTGGAAAAACCCGATTTTTTTACTAAATGTTCTTCATTTATTAGAAATTTTATAAAAACTTATGAAGGAATAGATTTTTTATGTGTAATTCTCTATGATAATATAAAAAACAAATTAAAGAGAAAAAGTTCTCCGAACGTAGACGTATGCCTTAAATTATTTTGCTCTCATTTAATTGTAAACTTCATACTCTGACCGCACACCTTGATTGAATCTATATGCTTGCTCGCATGACAGAGGATACGGCTACAAGCTAAGACGCCCCGAACAACCTACTACTAAAGGTTTAAAGGCTTTAAAGGTGATGGGGCAACTGAACCATATGGACCAAGCCCTTCAATCCAGAGGATTTTATCAGTAAGTTCAAAAATGACAACGAGAAAAAAAAATAAACAATTAAGAGAATAAAGATATAGAAGGGTGGATTCGTGAGTTCATGGCACAAAAAAAAAACTAAAGAGTACAGAGTTTAGAGATAGAAAACATAAAATATTCTTGTAGCAAGGGACTCCGTACAAAATACGTGAAGATAATAAATTAAAATAATCAAAATCATAAAAATAAAAAAAGAAATATGTATTTTAATAATATTAAAACTGCTTAGAAAACAGTAAATAATTTTAAAAATAAAAATTAATAATAAAAAACTTAAAATATTAATTTATTTTAACATTAAGAAATTTTGACATCATCGGGGATCGAACCGTGTACCCGAGAGTAACGATACTCGAAGTGGCAGCTGTTTTACATAACACGCCACGGCTTACACAAGAAGAGATATAGTCCAGAAATTTGAATAATAAGCTCCGCCCACACTATGAGAGTGGAGAGGTAAGTCGGAGCAGAATTTTAGTATCGGAATCACAGAATAAAAATCGGTAGAGGTACGAAAAGTGATGTATGGCCAATTTTAAATGTTTTAAAACTTTTCTCTTACATTTCATACAGATTTTATATATATTTTTTGGAGATTTTTTCATTGTTTAAGATAGACGGCACGCAGAATTAAAGATCTCTGGCGAGAAATGGCTAAAGGTCTTCTATTGCTATCATCAGTGGGGTCGTAATTGACAAGATTATTGATTAATTCATTGTTAAAATTCTTATGAAATTTATTAGAAAGTTTAAAATTTTGGAATAGAAGGAAGCCCAAGTTCGTCATGAATTTCATCATTTCGGAAATACCAAGGAGAGTTAGTGATTTCACGTATAAATCAATTTTGAATAACAGTTAAGATTTTAATATTAGAATATGTTGCATACGACCACGCTGGTACTGCATAGGTAAATATGGGAAACAGGAAGGAAGTGTAAACGAACCGCTTATTTTGAATAGTCATTTTGCTTCTTTGAGAAATTAAAGGGTAAAGAACTCGCTTAGCGTTTCTATATTTATCATTGACCGAGTAAGTGCTACTTCTAAGTTAAGTTATACCTACATATTTGACTATTACTGAAGGTGAAAGAGTGACACTGTTGTACACCGTGCTACTAAGTGGGGTCGTAATTAAAAGGCTTTGTCTTTATGTGTGTATTGGGAAAATAAGTATAATTTATGTTGACTGGGAAACATTTTGGACATCTTATGTTTGAAAGTTTATGGTGTTTTGTGATAATTTTTTAATGCGATAAAATTTAACCTTTTGAATTACTTTATTATTGCTTTATTGTGTGTATAATTTATATGGTTTTCTAGCAGCAGATCTTTTTATTTTTTCAGTATGTTTAATTTAAATATTGAAAGAGTTTTATTACTTTCTGTTCGCTGCTGCTGGTTATTTAAAAAAAAATTGTTCCATTTTGTTAGGCTTAGCATTTTCACTCTTTTTTCTAATAATTGACCTTTTTTCTATCATTTTTGTTTCAAAATATTCACAAAAATTTTATTTATTTTGTATTGAGTGGATGTTTTTCTTTCAACGTATATTTAATTTATTTTCATATTTTGTTATCTTACTATTGTTTTATTTAATACTTAAAATAAATAGTTATTTAATTCTTAAATTTTTTAATTTCGAATATATTGTTTATTATTTAGATTTCATTTCTTTTAATTTATATTTTTTTTACTCTAAAATGTCGTACGTTATAGATATCTCTTTTGACCTATACATTGGTACATATTGTCTGGCATTATGAAAGCTGCGAAGAGGAGCAACATAAGTTGCCTTAAAGAGTAAATAATGCCAGTAATTGAAACTAAGAAATCATAGCAAAACAAGACCAAAATTTCTTAAATAGCTAATTATTGCCAAAAAGAGTAAATAATATCAGTAATCGAAGCTAATAAATTATAGCAACTTTTTTTAAATAGTTAATTTATGCCAAACACAGGTGGGAGGGACCTAATAAGAATGAAAAGCTATTCAATTACATAGGATGTAAAATAAAACAGGATGGGACATTTCCTTATCGAAGTAGAGCAAACTTTTATAGTTAATTAATTAACAACTATTTTCATACTAAAAATTTTTAGATATTTCTTGAATTTGGTTTCCAAAAGATAACATTTGGCTGATACTAAAGATTTAAAATGCTGAGGAGCTGATCACTCCTTTTAACAGTCTAGGTGTTTTGATAGATTAGAATGCTCTCTCTTATCTGGACAATGAGAGAAAAGTTGTATTTGAATCATTGTGTTGTGTAACACAAGATTTTATCTTAGCATAACTTATTAACAGCCGAAATTATTGACCTATTTTTAAAAATCTTGACTTTTACCACTTTTTTATTACAGATTCAATGTTTAATTACCGGTTTGTATAGCAACACCTGAAGTTTGAGAATATACAGATGAAAAGGTAATAGTACGCTAGTGGCTTATCAGCTCCAGCGTAGTAAAGATCACAAGCGTGTAGAACCTCACTGGCATTTCGATCTCAGCTACTGCACGTACGTAAAACGCAATTCGTCATTTGTTGATCTCATGAGTAAACTTGCCTCGTAATTTTAAAGGTCTCATAAGCATATTGTTTTTCCATACTGTTAGAGTATCTTTCCTAAATGCTCATATTTAGGAAACTTTTTTTTTTTTTTTAACGATAAAATTAGATTTTATAACCATGAATGACAATACAATGTATTATGCATTTTAAGAACTTTGAAGTAATTTTAAATGTAATATATTTATAAATAATTCCCTTCAATGTGGCTAATTATAATCTGTTTTGTCATTAATATTTATCATTTTTAATGGAATATTTAGAATTAAAATGTATTTTTAGGAGTAAAATTGCCGAACCCGTTGGACCACTGATCATACAGGTTGAGGGATGAACAATTTTAAGGAGTGACATACTCAGAAATAATTGAAAACTGAGCTTGTGACGAATATGTCTCTAATATTTATATATCAAGTAGTGTTGTGAGGGGGGAATAAAGATAAAAGTATACAATTTCAAAAAAAAAAAATTATTAAGAGTTAACATTTTATAAAATACAAAAGTAATCTAATAAAAAAAATATAATTCATTTTGTTAAAATTTTATCAGTAGCCGTATGGTAATGTTGAAAAATCGTCACATATAAATCTTTTATTATATACTAATCGAATACCACCATGTGCGTTCCTAAACTTTAAGATTCGATTAATTATTAATATGAAAATAAATTTTAGTTCGAAAAAAAAATCTCCAAAATTAGAATATAAAATAAATTTTAAATATAAAATCTAAACATAAAATATAAATACATGTTGTGATATAAAAAATAAAGTTTTAAAAAATATAAAATAAATTTCAGAGAGCACGAAAATTTACTAACTGTACTTATTTACTAATGCACTAACTGTTATATATTGCTGCTTACTTGACGACTTTTTTTTTCTTATGCCTGCTGTTTTAGTTAATGCTTTTTGTATGCATATCTTCTTGCCTCCGCCGTGTACGACCACAAACTGAGATCCCGTTCCATGTGGTGGGTTATGAAGTTAACCGATTGCACGAGGAATGTGTACCACGAGTCGAGACTTGTCTCTGACGTCACTCAACAGGTGTACGACAAGCTGAGACTGGATTTCGAATGCCGCCACCAACGTGTGAATTCGTAAACTTTAAGATTCGAATAATTATCCAATATAAAAAAAATAAATTAAAAAAAAAAAATATAAGATAAATCTAAGTTTGAAAAATAAATAAAAAAAACTCTAAAATTAAAATGTAAATTAATTTTAAATATGAAATCTAAATATAAAACATTAATCTCCGAAGTAGTAAAACAGAAAAAAAATAAGTTTAAGTTTTAAAGTTATAAATTTTCAATTTATAAATATTACCATCCGAAATTATAATATAAATTAATTTTAAATAAAAAATCTAAACATAAAAAATAAATTCAAGTTTAAAAAAATAAATTTCTGATTTATAAATATTAATCTCCGAAATTAAAATATAAAAATAGTTTAAGTTTTACGAATACCGCAACCACCACTTGTTTTCGTAATCTTTAAGATACGAATAATTATGAAATATAAAATTAAACTAAAAAAATAAAAAAGTAAAATTTTTTAGTTTGAAAAAATACCTCCAAAATCAGAAAATAAAATAAATTTTAAACATGAAATCTAAAATAATTTTAATTGAAAAAAAAAAAATTTCGTAAATGAAATTAATTAAATTTAAGTATAAAAAAAATCATATTTCCGAAAATAAAAGTTTCGTAAACGAATATAATAAGTGAATGAAATAAAATTATATAAAGTTTAGAAATTTTCTAAGTGTCGAATATATTATTCGTGGTTTCCATGAAAGGTTTGAAAATTTTCCAAGTCCCGAATATATTCCTCGTGGTATCCACAAAAAGTTTTAAAAAGTTTCTATATGAAATAAAACATAAATCTCTGAAGTTGTAATATAAAAAATTAAGTTTTAAAAAATATATAAAATAAATTTCCGAATTGTAAATATTAATCTCCGAAATTAAAATATAAAAATAATTTAAGTTTTAAAATTATAAATCTCCGAAATTAAAGTATAAAATAAAATTTAGTTTTAAAAATATAAAAATAATTTAAGTTAAAAAATATAAATCTCCGAACTTGAAATAAAAAAAAGGAAATTAAATTTAAGTTCAAACACGTTTCGTAAACGGAAATAATAAATGAATGAACTGAAAATAAATAAAGTTTAAAAAATATTCCAAGTCCCTAATATGTCCGTCGTGGTATACACAAAGAGTTGTAAAAATTTTCTAAGTGTGCAATATATCCCTCGGGTATCCACCAAAGTTTCAAACATTTTCTAAGTCCCGATTATATCTCACGTGGTATCCGCAAAAGTTTAAAGAATTTTTTAAGTGTCGAATATATTCCTTGTGGCGTCCAAGAAAAACTTTCTAAAAAAAAAAAATCTAAGTACCGAATATATCCCTCGTGGTTTCCACAAAAAAATTTCTAAGTGTCGAATATATCCACAAAAGTTTTCTAAGTTCCAAATATATTCCTCGTGGTATCTGCAAAAGTTTAAAGAATTTTCTAAGTTCCAACAAGTTCAAACACGTTTCGTAAACGAAAATCAATAGAAATGAAATATCGTTTCAGAAATTTTTACTAAGTTCAGAATATATCTCTCGTGGTTTCACAAAAAAGTTACAAACATTTTCTAAGTCCCGAATATATCCCTTGTGACGTCCAAGAAAACTCTAAAGAAAAAAATCTAAGTCCCGAATATATCCCACGTGGTATCCGATAAAATTTTCTAAGTGTCGAATATGTCCAAAAAAGTTTCAGATATTTTCTGTATCCCTTGTCAAATTCCCGTATCCATACTATATCCCACGTGGTATCCGCAAAAAGTTTCTAAGTGTCCAATATGTCCAAAATATTTTAACATATTTTCTGTATCCCTCGTCAAATTCCCGTATCCATACTATATTCCACGTGGTATCCGCAAAAATTTTCTATGTGTCGAATATGTCCAAAAAAAGTTTCACATAATTTCTGTATCCCTCGTCAAAAGTTTTAATTATTTATCGTATCCATACTATATCCCACGTGGTTTCCACAAAAAGGTACAAAAATTTTCTAAGTCCCGAATATATCCCTCGTGGTATCCGCAAAAAGCTACAAAAATTTTCTAAGTGTCGAATATGTCTAAAAAAAAGTTTTAATTATTTCCCGTATCCATACTATATCCCACGTGGTATCCGCAAAAAGTTACAAAAATTTTCTAAATCCCCAATCTATTGCACGTGGTCCAAAAATGCTCGAAAAAATTCCAAGTCCAAAATCCAACATTCTAAGTACAAAATTCTAAGTACAAAATCCGGTACTTCCGGTTTCCAAAATCCAACATGGCCGTACTTCCGGTTTCGACCCTGATACTTAATCCCCGCCCCTATGACGTCACTTAAGCTCCGCCCCCTTCCCCCCTATGACGTCACTTCCGCCTCACGGTTTACCCTGGTTACTACTTATGACTACAAATTTAGTTTGAAATTACAGATGACTGTTTTGCTGCTGAATAATTGGTTTCATAAATTTTCTTTTCTTGCATTTATGTTAGTCCATTAAATTATATTCCCACAAATAAAATGATTTAATTAATGCAATACTTTAACTCAGTTATTATACTCTATTAATCATAAAAACTTAATTAACTACTGACGTTGAGTAAAACAATATTTACTAAGTTATTATAGAGCAGAAACTTTTTATTTACATTCATAAATGTCCTTTTCATTGTTCGTTACGAGCACAACAGCCCTTTGCAGGCCTTCAACCTTAGCTGCTTCAACTGTACACTCTTTCCAGCCTTTAGCATGTATAGCTTTCAATTTCACTTCGAATCTACTCTTTTCATATCAAAGTACCGGGTGGCTGTAATTAAACTGACAGTGCTCACAGTGTTCTGTAGCGCGATCTATTTGCGAGAATGACGCCACATGTTGTAGGAAGATTAAACAAGACGGTGACGAAGGATTCCGCGAAAAAACAAATGAGTTCCAAAAGTCACCGCTAGGGGAAAATTTGACGTTGTGTAATGGAAAATAGAGTGTTAACAAATGCAAATCAATACGGAAATTAAATTCTTAACTGTGCAAATGGATGTAACGTGAAATTTGAATAAAGAACTTCTTCTTCTGCTCAGCGTGCGTGATATTAGAGATCACGAGACTTTATCGGTGTTTATGTAGATTTTACACGCTTTGTTAAAAGTGTTGCCATATTGCACTTGAACGAAATCAGAAAATGTGTATATTAAAATGTAATTTTATTCCGTATTAATATAATCGACTGGAAACAAAAACTTCATTCTCTTTGTACGGATGGAGCACCTGCGACGGTTGGCAATAAATCTGGTTTTACCCATTTGATAAAAAAAAAAAAAAAAAAAAAAAAAAAAAAAAAAAAAAGAGAGGCTTCTAATGTTATTGTTACACATTGTTTTTTACATAAACTTGCACTGGCTACAAAAACTCTTCCAACCAGCTTAAAAGAAGTATTGTCAATAGTTTTTAAAACTGTGAATTCTATTAGAAGTAAAGCTCTTAATCGTCGTCTTTTTAAAACACTGCGTCTAACAAATGAACGCAGAACATGAGGTACTTCTGTATCACACGGAAGTCCACTGGCTGTCACGAGAGCAGGTTTTGAAACGAATTTTCAGGTTGAGGCCAGAAGTATAACTTTTTTTAGAAACAAAGATAACTCTTCGAGTTAGCTGGCAGACATTTTTAACCACATGAACGACATAAGTCAAAATTCAAGGGCCTAATACAACAATTATGGATGCCACTGATAAACTACAGGCATTTTTATTGAAAATGTCGCTTTGGAAAATTAGAATTCAAAATGCGATATATGCAAACTTTAAAATGTAGGACGAAGTGCTTTTTAAAAATGGATAAACATAACATTTTGCTGATACTAAAGATTTAATATATAGTGATGATCACACCTTTTAACAGACATTTATTCTATTCGTCTTTAGGAAGAAGGAAACACCTCCGAGTACAGATGCCAAGAACAACTTTCTTGTTCACTACTACGCTTTAGCAGGAGAGCGAAAAGCGTTTTTTAAGATTTGTAAATAATGTAAATAAACTTGTCAAGACATCGCACTGGACATCGCACTGGAGCTCTTTTCTGGCTTTCCTGGGCCAAGCCCTCTAAGCCAGAGTTTCTAGTAGCATGGCAGTGATGAAATATCGGATAATAAGTTAACGAAAATGAAAATATTTTCAAAAAGCATTATAGGTTCAATAATTTCGGCTGTTAATAAGTTATGCTAAAATAAAATCTCGAGTTCAAAAACAAAATAATTAAAATACAATTTTCTCTCATTGTTCAGATAAGAAAAGACCATTCAAATCTATCAAAACACCTAGACTGTTAAAAGGTTTCGTACCTCTCCCGATTTTTATTCTGTTATTACGATATTAAAATTCTGCTCCAATATTGCCTCTCCGCTCTCATGGTGAGGGCGGAGCTTATTATTCAAATTTTTAGACTGTTTTAGCTCTTCTTGATATATTTTATTAAGGCGTGGCGTGTTATGTAAAGCAGTTGCCTCTTAGAGCTTCGTTACTCTCGTGTACACGGTTCTGTCACGGCTTTTAGGTCATTCACCAGTAAATACTATCAAAAGCATTCATAATAATTTTCAACAAAATATTTTAAGACATTTTTGAGAAATCACATTTTAAGTTTCAACATTTTATTAAAAATACCGTTCTGAGAATAACGCATTTGACGTTTATGAAAGCAAATTTAACTATTAAAAAAAAAAATACATGTTTTAAATTCCCTACACTTTCTTGCTTCAACACTTTCTAATTCCCAAGTTACTAATTATTGAAAATTTAGAAAAATGTTTAAACTAATCTTGATGAAAATTTAAAAAGTTTAGGCCAAAAAATCTTGGCGAGATCCATTTTTAAGAAGCACATCGTCCAACATTTGAAAGTTTGCATATATCCCATTTTGAATTCTAATTTTCCAAAGCGACATTTTCAATAAAAATGCCTGTAGTTTCTCAGTGGCATCAATAATTGGTGTATCCGGCCCTTGAATTGAGACTTATGTTGTTTATGTGGTTAAAAATGTCTGCCAGCTAAGCCTATTTACCTATAAAATTCTTTTTCTTGAAATACTCGAAGAGTTATCTTTCTCTTCTAAAAAAAGTGATACTTGTGGCCTCAACATGAAAATTCGTTTCAAAACCTGTCCTCGTGACAGCCAGCTCCCTTCCGTATGGTACAGAAGTACCTCAAGTTCTTCGTTCATTTCTAGACACAGTGTTTTAAAAAGACCATGATTAAGAGCTCTACTTCTAATAGAATTCATAGTTTTCATAACTATTGAGAATACATCTTTTAAGCTGGTTGGAAGAGTTTTTGTAGAAAGTGCATGTCTATGTAAAAAGTAAAGTGTAACAATAACATTAGGAGCCCCCCTCTCTCTCTCTCTCTCTCTCTTTTTTTTTTTTTTTTTTTTTTTTTAACCAAATGGATAAAACCAGATTTATTGCCAAGCGTCGCAGGCTACATCCGTACAAAGAGAATGACGTTTTTGATTCCAGTCGATTATATTAATACGGAATAAAATTACCTTTCATTATGCACATTTTCTGATTTCGTTCAAGTGCAATATGGCAACACTTTTAACAAAGCGTGTAAAATCTACATAAACACCGATAAAGTCTCGTGATCTGTAATATCACGTACGCAGAGCAGAAGAAATTCTTTATTCAAATTTCACATTATATCCATTTGCACAATTAAGAATTTGATTTCCGTATTGATTTGCATTTTTTAACACTCTATTTTCCATTACACAACGTCAAATATTCTCATAGTGGTGACTTTTGGAACTCATTTGTTTTTTCGCGGAATCCTTTGTTCCTCGTTTTGTTTAATCTTTCTATAACATGTGGCGTCATTCTCGCAAATAGATCGCGCTACAAAACACTGCGAGAACTGTCAGTTTAATTATGGCCACCCGGTACTTAGATATGAAAAGAGTAGATTCGAAGTGAAATTAGAAGCTATACATGCTAAATGCTGGAAAGAGTGTATAGTTGAAACAGCCAAGGTTAAAGGCCTGCAAAGGGCTGTTGTGCTCGTAAAGAACAATGAAAAGGACATTCATGAAAGTAAATAAAAAGGTTCTGCTCTATAATAACTTAGTAAATATTTTTTTACTCAACGTCAGTAGTTAATTAAGTTTTTATGTTTAACAGTATATAATAACTGAGTTAAAATATTGTATTAATTAAATCATTTTATTTGTGGGAATATAATTTAATGGACTAACATAAATGTAAGAAAAGAAGATTTATGAAACCAATTATTCAGCAGCAAAACAGTCATCTGTAATTTCAAAATAATTTGTAGTCATAATTGAATGAAATTTAGTAAACTTGAAAGGTAATTAATGAAGTGTATATGTATATGTATGTTTTAATACATAACTTGATATGTTGTATATGTCTATATTAATTAGCAATAAAAAGAGGAGAATCTGTGGACTTTTCTTTCTCAATGTACTTTTAATTTTTTAAGTTATTCATGAAGTTACTTTAAATTTGGCTTGTATGTTGAGGAGCATAGAGTAAATATGCTTAAGCATTTAGGAGGCAAAAATAAACCTATTAAAAACTAACAGCATAATTTAAAATATACATTTTTCAAGAAAAATGAAATTACATACAGCATTACTGATCTGTTTTATAGTATACAAGTATATAAAATGGTAGGTTTTTATTTGGCTATGAGATTCACTGAAATTTGTACTTTTTGTTGTTAGAATATTGTTGATAAACGTAACGTAAAAATACGTAACGCAAAAATTAACCAAATAACCAACGTAAAAATTAGCGAAGAATTAAATTTATAATTAGTTCTTATATAAAAATGCTATAATTTGCGTCACATAGAAATGAAGTTAATCACTTTATATCTAAATTTAAAGGTCAAATCGAATTCGTACTACGCAGACAATGTTTCAATAATATAAAATGAGAAATGAATAAATGAAATATTTAAAGGAATGACGTCATAATGATAGAAAAATTTCATTTCCACCTATTTATTATGTGATAAATTGAAAATTTTAATCTCCTGCTTTTAACCGAGGAAAACTGCGTTTAAAAATTACTTGGGATGACGTCACATTGTTTTAATAACTTGGTATGTTGTATATGTCTAGATTAAATAGCAATATAACGAGAAAAATCTCTGGACTTTTAATGTTTCAAGTTATTCATGAAATTAGTTTAAATTTGGCTTGTTTGTTGAGGAGCATAAATTAAATATGCTTCAATATTTACGAGGCAAATTTAAAGAATATCAATATTAAAAACTTACAGCATAATTTAAAAGATATTTTTCAAGTAAAATGGAATTATATACATCATTACTGATCTGTTTTATAGTATATTTATGTATGCAAGGAAACCTATGTATATATGTACGTATTTTGTTTGTGTGTATGTGTATGTAATGAAATTACTTTTTTTTATGAAATTGACTGTTCACTGTACTTTAGATTAAGACTTTTGAACCCTCTATGCAAATAAATTCTCGCTATATCACTGGTATAGGTATAATAAGAAACCATTTTAAAGAATTTATTTGTCAGCTAAGAACAGCCTACCTTAGTTTCACCCTAGTTCATGGATGTACCGTAGACTTTTAAACTAATTAGCATTTAAAATTCCTTTTACTTTCTATGATTTAATAGAAGCATTGATGATTAATGATTCATTTATCAAGGAATCATTAACCCTCTGCTGCTCATCCCGCGATTTCCACGGGCAACTCAAATGTAGCAAATTCTGCTTATCCCGCGATTTCCGCGGGCATGTGTTTTTCTTCCTTTATCGATGAGCGCATCCTGATTATTCCCGTTTAAGGTCTTAAATAAAGAATATACAGTATTAGACGTTTAATTTACCTTTTGACCAACAGATACCATTATCAATTTAATTGCCGTATTTGAAGGCGCGTAGTATTACCGCTCACTTTTCCGCTGTTGACTTATCATAAATGGCTGCTAGAAAACTTTTAGTGATTGACAGAGTGAATATTCCTGATTCAGATTCTGAAAGCGATTTTCGTTGAGATAGTGATATTGAAGTTTTGAACTGCTTCTCATATAGCAATGAATCTGATAATGATTCAATAAACGTGAAAAGCGTTAGGAAGTGGTGCAAAATTGATAGGAATCCTTACTACCCTACGCTCCGAAAACAACAGGGGAAGTATTATATCAAAATTTTCAGGCGGTTCTTAGATCAATCTTTGTGGAATGCCTATGTACTTTACAAAAAGCAAAACCCTACACAAACTATAAAACTTTTGGAATTTCGTTTGAAATTTGTTGAAGAAAATATCGAAAAAAATTCAGACTCAAACGGTTTTCCTGGAAGACAGAGTTCTACTTGGAACCCTTTGATATCGATAGCTCGTTATTTTCCAAGTCACATACCACCTAACCCCTTAAAAAGATAACCTCGAAGACAGTGTGGTGTATGCTGTTCAAGAAAATATGCAAATGACAAAAAAATTTGCAAAGAAACACGAATCTGGTGCAAAGACTGGGAAGTTGAAATTTGCCTTGAACCCTGCTTCAAACTCTATCATACTAAACTGCATTTCTAAGATATTTTTAGTCAGTCCTTTATATATTCTTAAATTTTGTATATTTTATTTTTTTATATTATTCAATAAATAGAAACTAACAGTAATTCAATTGAAATTTATTTTAAAAAGAATTATTTTGGTGAAATCATCTGAAATTAGTTTCTAATAATACTTATTTTCTAAGGATAAAATTCTATATAAAAAATATTTCCTGAAAAAAAAACCATGCATTTTTCAATTCTCCAAAATATACAGATTTGAAATAGGCAATAAAAAAATATGTCATTTTTAAAACAATTTCGGTCTAAAAATTGAGCAGTCAGATTGTTAATCCTCTTATGTCTATTGAAAAAGTAGAGGGCAATAATATTTATGCATGTAATAAAAGCTCATATAATAGTAATACTTCATCACTAAATAAATTATTAAACTTGAATTTATGCATAAAAAGCGGGTAAATAATAAAACGTAAAGATTTTGTGCAATTTATCT
>CM063497.1:98947750-98971750 GCA_032207245.1 Pardosa pseudoannulata | reverse complement strand
CAGAAAAACGCGTGTTTTGAAAAATCGCCAAGTAGAAAAACATGGCGGCTGTAAGCGTTTTCTGAAAGATCAACACCCCCCCCCCCAGAAAAAAAAAAAAAAAAAAAAAAAAAAAAAAAAAAAAAAAAAAAAAAAAACATGGCGGTCACATGGCATATTTGAAACCCAACATTAACAAATCTAAACTTCAAAAGAATAAAAAAGGATTAACAATTTAAAGCATTATTAAAATAAAATCAGCATAACAATTATCATTTTTTACATTATTTAAAAAAATAAATAACATATTACTAATATTTATGATATACATCAACAGAATAAACACAATATATAGTATTTTAATAAGCACTGATATTATAAAAAATCTAACGTGAGGGGGTTCCCCCCTCACCATCCCCCTTGTAATAAAAGAAATGAAAAATAAATTTAATAACAGATGAAAGTTGGTAAGGGTAGAGCCACTAACATTCTTCAACTCTCCTACCTCTCTTAAAAAAAACTTTAAAATAAGTAGTTTTTACAAAAAAAAAAAAAAAAAAAAAAAAAAAAACACTCAGATTCGGAATACCGCTGTTCCCTCACACTTTTAGTTTAGAATAAAATGCGCAACCCACCTCACACCTAAGAATATCCTGATATTTTTTAACAATTTCAAAAATAAGAACCGAAATAACTTCAACCGTCATAACTAAATTAACTAAATCCTAGAAAATAAGAACAAAGCAAAATTGTTCCAAACCAAAGAATCTTGTTTGATTTAGAATATCCTGATACTTTTTAACAATATCAAAAATAGTAAGAACCGAAACAACTTCATCCGTCATAACTAAATCCCAGAAAATCAGAAAAAGCAAAAATGTTCCAAACCAAAACATATTGCTTGATTTAAAATATCCTGATACTTTCTAACAATTTCAAAAATAGTAAAATAAGAACTGAAATAATTAAACCCAGAAAATGAAAAGAACATAAAAAATTACTTACTAAATCCCAGAAGATAATAAGAATAATAAAAGATACAACCTGACCTAGAAAAGAGAAACCGAAAGAACAACTAAAAAACCAAACGAACAGCTAAGATGTAAGGGTACTGACGTCAGAAATCACGTGCACCAATGGGGTGCAAGAACACATTAGAGCTGCCATACCCCAGCACCAAAGTCAGGGCAAACACCAACCCACTCATGTCCCATAAAAACGCGAAAAAATCGCTAAATTTGGCGACAAAAAAACACGGCGTCTATAATGCATCTGTACCTATTTGTTTTTAAATTAAACGTTTTCAAAATAAAAGAAAAATTTTTAAATTTAATCTTACTTACAATTTATATTACTTAAATATATTATCTCCCTTTCATGATGTTTGTTAATTTGAATAAAGTAATCACCTAAACATTACCAAATGGTGTTGTTTTTAATAAATTTTGCTTTTTCTTTTTACTTTAGCAAGAACTCCCATCGGATTCAACAGACTTCCCCTAAATTTATGTTTAGTTTTTATCTTAACAGTGTAAATATATTGGCTACACGTTTCTCCCTGGTTTTTACATCCAATAGAAATTTAAAGGCGCCTCCACACTATAGTCCACTGCAAGCCATCACCACCGTCTGGAGGGGCTTTGGCTTATCGTGGCCGATGGCGGCAGACGATAAAATAGCCTTGGCGGACGATGGCTTCGGAGGCGGTTTTTTTCCAAAGATCAAAGGCAGCCAGATGCGCAACTTAAGTGAGCAGTAGACCCTATGGACGAATGAATGCGCTCAGCTCATTCAGTGGCCCAGCATGTAGATGCGACCCGTGAACCATCGTTCGAGGTCACCATCAGGAAGTGGTGAACAACTGGCCATAGTGTGGAGGCTACATAAGGAGATATGGTGCTGCTATCTGTACGAAAAGAATAAAAGTAAAATAAAGCTTTTCCAAAATAAAAGGATAGATAATATATTTGAAGTAAATCACAAATATAATCAAAAATATTATTTATATAAATTCTAAAAATTTTAAATTTGAAACTAATAACAAAAATTTGACACTCTGTGTAAAGTTTACAGAAAATTTTCTAGATCTTAGGACTAATAAAGTAAGTGTAAGAATATTAGCAAGTAATTATTATTCCAATATAAAATGAATCAAAGTCCTAATTATTTCAACGAATCTATCTCGATGTATTTTTCACAATTTGTATGGGTTGATATTTAAATATTTTTTAAATGAGTTTAAGAAAAAAAAACACATTGAAAAATACACACAAACAGAATATTACATTGGAAAAGTTATAAATGTTGTTGATAAAGTAAATCATAATTGTTTAAACATGTTTATGCAAATATGTATTAACACTAAAAACAAAATATTTACTAAGTAGGAATTATATTATAACTTAATGTATTTTAATTACATTTTATATTTGAAATGTTTCTTTATTAGATTACCAGTGTGTAATTAAATTTAAAATTTGTGCATGTATGTATGTCATGTATGTATATATATATATATATATATATATATATATATATATATATATATATATATATATGTATGTATATATATATATATATATATATATATATATATATATATTATATATATATATATATATATATATATATATATATATATATATATACATATATATATATATATATATATATATATATATATATATATATATATATATATATATATATATATATATATATATATATATATATATATATATATATATATATATATATATATATATGTATATATATATATATATATATATGTAGGACCGGTGAAGACCATTCGGAGACAGATGATAGATGGCGCTGCTGAGTGCTAGGAAGGAGGCTGTCAGAGAGAGAGAGGGTCCGGAGGTCCGACGCGCAGGTCGACCATGAGACCGAGATAGATTAACCGGAGATAATCCTTTAATTATATTATATGTGTGTGTGTAACGTTAAGTGTTGTGTATTAAATGTGATTGTCTTCAGAAAAGTATCGTCGTTACTGTTGTCATTACCCCTAGACGCCGTCCTGCCCTACAAAGTGGGGGCTTGTCCGCGATTTGAGCATTGTGGATTAACGTGCTGATTGATCTGAACATTTTGGATTAATAACTGTGTGATCGAATTTGTGAACTTTAAACTCTAACCGCTGACTGTTTTGTGTGAGCTGATGCCAGACCTGAAACGAAACTAGCCAGAGACGTACGAGAAAAGGTAGGACACACATTTTTTACTATTCCAAACAGTAAATATAAATACAAAATGTCAATAACATATCAGAAAAGCACGCGTAAAGAGGACATACTACATGTTCTAAATGAGATTGGTGAGCAGGTTGCTGCCAAAGACACAATAATAGACTTAAAGAACAAACTGGAAAACTCCAAAGCATTCCAGGACAATTCAGAATTTGTGATGAATCTTCTCAATATAAGCGTTGAGGATAGACTATCAAAAACTGAGCGCGAACTTCAGTTAACAAAATAAAAACTCGAGTTGGAAAAATTAACCCTAAAGCGAATAGAGCGGGAAGCAGAGCTTCAGAAATCGAAAATCGAAACAAATAAGGATGCGTCGAAAAGTGACATTTATGACTTAGAAAATTTAATAAAAAGCGTAAAAACACTAACAATTCAAATACCAACAAAGGCGGAAAATTTTGGTCTATTTTATCAGTCGTTGGAACGAGCATTTACAGTTAAGAATGTCCCGGATAAATTAAAAGCCGAAATCCTTATCAATATTCTCGGAGAGAACGCGCATAGTATTTTGCTTTACGTGAAGGATGACGAAATAAATAACTATGAAGTAGTGAAAGCGTTGGTGATGAAAGAATTTCAGCCAACAGCACAAGAATGCTTACTTAATTTTAGAAAAGCCAGAAGGCAAGTTAATGAAACGCATGTGCAGTTTGCCACACGTTTGAGTGCCATGTTTCAATATTATCTAAAAATTAGAAACGTAACTACTTTTGAAACTCTTTGTGATTTGATCGTTAGCGATAAAATTTTAGACACACTGGACCAAGAAACGGCTTCTCATATTAAAATCCATCAAGCAGATTCGTGGCTTATGCCTAAAGAGCTTGGTAAGTCCTGTGATATTTTCTTCATGTCAAAAAACAAAACGCTACAGGAGACGCGATGCAGTGCAAATGTTTATTTAAGAAACGAAACTGATCCCAATAGCAAAAGCCGCGCGAAGGTAGAACATGCATCTAATACGCAGAGACAATTCTATAAGCAAAACCCAAAATCTAGCAAAGAACCTGTATCCTGCTATGTGTGTGGAGGCCCACATTTTGCTAGAAACTGTTTTAAAAAGGCGTCCAACGTAGAGAACAAAAATGGACAAAAATACAGCGTTAATAGTATTGTAACTTCTTTGCCCGAAAATGGATGTTTATTCAACGAATTGCAATACGTAGATATTTGTGTCGATGGAAAAAAATTACTCGCGATTTTGGATAGCGGTGCGAATTCGATGATAATAAACAAGTTCATTTCCGCTGAAAAGGAGCGCCACTCTCAAATTGTTTTGACTAGTGTTTTCGGAGAGAAAAGATTGGCAGATGTGTATAGATTTATGATATCTTTCGACGGCGCCGGTAAAACTCAGGATGTTTTGGGAGCGAGCTGTGAAATAGTGGCTGACGTCATTTTACCTCCTAAACTGTATGAGTCATTGCGTCAAAAAGAGGCGATTGCTGCTTCAACCTTGTTTAGTGAATCCAACCGAGATAAAAATTCCATGCCTTTGCAAATTGATCATATAATCAGTGAAACACCAATTTCTTTTTTAGCGAAAGTAGCCGATGTACTTGAAGACTGCACTTATGACTTATCCCACATTACCGACTGTAAATTGAAAAATGAAATTCATGCGCTTGTTCGAAATTATAAGCCAAACAAAACAGAGACTACTTCTTTGAAAATGAAGATTAATTTAAGCGATGAGGTACCCGTCTGTCAAAGAGCGCGCAGATTGTCATCACTTGAAAAAAGGGAAGTTAATGCGCAAATCGATCAATGGCTGAACAAGGGAATTATTAGAGAAAGTTGTTCAGATTATTCTTCACCAATTGTAGTGACTAGGAAGCGGGATAAAACAATGCGTTTATGTATTGATTACAGACAACTTAATAAAAAAATAATTAGAGACAGATTCCCATTGCCGATCGTTCAAGAGGTACTTGACAAGTTAGAGGGAGGAAGAGTATTCACAACTCTCGATTTGAAAAATGCTTTTTTCCATGTGGAAGTGGACGAGGCGAGTAGAAAATACACTGCGTTTGTTACAGAAATAGGACAGTATGAATTTATGAGAGTACCATTTGGCTTGTGCATTAGTAGCAATTATTTCCAAAGATATATCAGTTATGTGTTTAGAGATCTGTTAAGGGACGGAACTTTAATTATTTATTTAGATGACATTATAATCCCAGCTATTGATGAAAAGGAAGCGCAGAAAAGATTAATTCGTGTTTTGGAAGTAGCTTCAAAATATGGGCTCGAGTTGAATCTAAAGAAGTGTCAATTTTTACAGAGAAAAATTAGTTTTCTAGGCCACATTATTGAGAACGGAACCATAAGACCATCATTGGAAAAGACCGATGCAATACGTCACTTTCCAGTACCTAAAAATGTTAAGGATGTACAAAGTTTCCTGGGGTTGACGGGGTACTTTAGGAAATACATACCTTCATATGCTATCATAGCAAGACCACTCAGTGACTTGTTACGAGACTCAAAACCCTTTGAATTTGGTTGTGAGCAAAAGGTAGCTTTTCAGAGACTGAAAGATGCATTGTCACATGAACCCATATTACATCTTTACAGAGAAGGTGCGAAACTAGAATTACACACAGATGCGAGTAAACTCGGTTTAGGTGCAATACTTTTTCAACTAAACGATGACGGGCGTTATTATCCTATTCAATATATGAGCAAGAAAACCTCTGCCCAAGAAGAAAAAATGTGTAGTTATGAGCTTGAAGTACTTGCAATTATAGAGGCCCTAAAAAAGTTTCGAAATTATCTATTGGGAGGTAAATTCAAGATTTTGACTGATTGTGCGGCATTTGCAAAAACTCTTGACAAAAAGGAGCTTACGCCAAAGCTTGCGAGGTGGTCCTTGTTCTTAGAAGAATTCCAGTATGAGGTAGTACATCGTCCTGGAAAACAAATGCAACACGTTGATGCTTTGAGCAGATACCCGGTATTATTCGTGAACAGTGATGAATTGACGTACAAAATTATTCATGCGCAAGAAAGTGACGAATATATAAAAACAATTAAAAAGTTATTACAAGCAGGCAAAACTTCTGAATTTATCTTGAATAACAATGTTTTGTATAAGGTTGTTAATGATCAAGAATTGCTGGTAGTACCAGAGATGATGCAAGTAGACATCATGAAAAATGCACACTCTGTTGGACATTTCGCTGCTCCAAAGACTGAGGACTTGGTGAAACGCAATTATTATTTCCCAGATATGAGAAAGTGTATTGAGAACGCGATAAGAAATTGTGTAGAGTGCATATTAGTGAATAAGAAGGCAGGTAAAGGAGAAGGTCTTTTACATCCCATTCCTAAGGAAGATTCGCCATTATCAACGTACCATGTCGATTTTATTGGACCATTACCAACAACTAACAAGAATTATAATCACATATTCACAGTGGTTGATGCATTTACCAAATTTACATGGCTGTACCCAACCAAAAATACTACAGCACAGGAAGCTATCGACAGATTAAAACTTCAACAGAAAACCTTTGGAAATCCGTCACGTATTATCAGTGATCAAGGAGGAGCATTTAGATCCAAGGAATTTGAGGAATATTGTACTAAAGAGAAAATTGATCATGTGCAAATAACTGCGGGAGTACCTAGAGGAAATGGACAAGTGGAAAGAATCCATAGAACCCTGATCCCAATATTAACAAAGATGTCCATAGATGATTCTGCGAAATGGTTTAAGCATGTCGACTCACTACAGCGTGTTTTGAATTGCAGTACGCCACGTAGTACTAAATATTCACCGTTTGAATTACTCATGGGAACCAGAATGAAGAATCCTGAAGAAACAATTATAAGAAATTTGCTCGTGGAAGAAATTCAAGAACAGTTTCATCAACATCGTGACAACATTAGAAATGAAGCCAAGAAGAACATTTTAAAGATACAAGAGGAAAACCGTAAGACTTATAACAGAAAGCGAAAAGAAGCTCATCAATACAAAACCGGAGATTTGGTGGCGATATTGAGGACGCAGTTTGGAAGCAAATTGAAGCTAAGACCGAAATATTTTGGACCCTATCAAGTCACAAGTGTTAAACAGCATGAGCGCTATAATGTGAAAAAAATTGGGGACCACGAAGGGCCGAATGTCACATCATCGTCAGCAGACCAAATGAAACCATGGACTAAATAGTAGAAGTGAAAAGTGAACTCAGACTATTTTGTGTGGTGTTTAACAATTTGTAATCCAAGTTATTGATCTATGTGTTTTGTTTTGTTTTGTTTTTTTAGTTAGTATTTTAGATCCAGGACTGTTTCGTCAGTGAGGACACTGCCAGTCAGGATGCCCGAGCGGTTGTAGGACCGGTGAAGACCATTCGGAGACAGATGATAGAGGGCGCTGCTGAGTGCTAGGAAGGAGGCTGTCAGATAGAGAGAGAGGGAGAGGGTCCGGAGGTCCGACGCGCAGGTCGACCATGAGACCGAGATAGATTAACCTGAGATAATTCTTTAATTATATTATATGTGTGTGTGTGTAACGTCAAGTGTTGTGTATTAAATGTGATTGTCTTCAGAAAAGTATCGTCGTTACTGTTGTCATTACCCCTAGACGCCGTCCTGCCCTACATATATATATATATATATATATATATATATATATATGTACGTATGTAAATATATATTTATTTATACAAATACGTATGAATGTATATATAGTACATTTCACTGACAAATGTACCTGTGCAGATATATAACTTAAAATACATGCCTAGTAAATTTTTATTTAGGTTGTGTTATATAAATTGACCTTTTTGTGGGATTTGTAGGAATGAACTGTAACACAAAAAAGATAAATATCACACCCAATATTTTAAATTAAAAAATGTTAAGGATGTTTTTAAATAATAAACTGAATTGTTACCAATCATTTAAATGGATTAATAATTAATAAAAAATTCAATTAAAACGGTTAGAGATTGCTCTAGCTTTTGCCAGAATAAAAAAAGAAAATAAAAAAAATTATTGAATTTACTTTTATCTTTTTATTTATTTGTACAGTGACAAATTTATTTTAGAAAGATAATCGTATGTAAACCTTAAAAATTCTGTAGGTATTTTTTATTTTTATAATTATATTAATAATTTTATTTAAAAAAATAAAGTATTAATATAAACCTTAAACCTTAAAATTTATAAAACGAGAAAATTATTGCTTAAAGAAATTCCCTTATGATCTTATAAATTAAATAATAGAAATGTAGATAATACCAAAATTTCATAACTGTTTAAAACTCTCGAATTTTGTTAAAAAATATTTAATTAATATTTAATTTTTTAAATGTATGCAAGTTTTTGTAAATTTCTCATTTCCTGTGATTTTTAAACATAATTAATATTTTTTTTCCTTATTTCCCAAACTTACTTTGAATTCAGTTGAGTTTATATATTTCTAAACACAAATAGACTAATATTTCATACAAAAAGGAATTTTACTTCTGCCTTTAAAGTGCTATAAAATTTATTTGTTATTATTTTAGAAACAAAAATAATTACTAAATGTTGTAGAATGATTTCAAATTCGATATTATCTTAGTACCATGACATTATTTAACTTTAGATGCCACCTATAGATGGCAGGACCACTAAAAGTGTTTTAATTCAATAGGGAATATATTGTTACACGAAAGTTTTTTCCCATCCATCTCAACAACATCACAAATTTGTCATGAAATTAGATACATTTTATTAATATATCTGAAATGAATATATAGTACAGCGGTAGACAACGTGCGATTAGCAAGCCACATGCGGTTCTTTGAAGGATTATTTGTGGCTCTCGATAAATGTATCCAAGTTCCTTTTTCATTTTTGTGTTATTATACTTTAAAAAACTATTACAACTGATGGAACTCCAGCAAGCCTGGGTAAAAAAAATCAGTATTATTGGCCTTTTAATAAATAATTCTCAAATTCCACAATTCATATCGATTCACTGCATAATTCACCGAGAACATCTCGTTCCAAAATATTTAAAATATCGTGATGTTATGAAAATGGTGTAACACATTGTAAATTACATTCATACCAAAGCCAAATATCATCGATAATTGAAAAATTTCATTGAAAAAATTAAGGACGAAGAACTTTCAAATGCCTTTCAATAAATATAATTCTGTATAATTTTTTTTAAATACCTTTTTTTACATGCCTTTTAAGTATGTATTTAATTGTGGCTCGTGTAAAATTTCAAATTTTGAAAAATGGCTCGGACTATCAAGGAACTTAGCAACGTCCACTATGTCCGCGTTGGAGGCAAATTGATTTTGGAAAGTATTAGCAAGAACTTCTGTCTTGCCGAAGGGATCAAAGTGCGTCATTGGCGTCTGTAATGCATCTTTACCGATTTTTATTACTTTATGTTCGCTAATTTTCTCGTGGTTATTTTTTTTTAATTATTACATTTTAATTATTTGTTAGTCTTATTGTTTTCACACTGTTTTCTAATAACTGGTCTTTTTCTACCACTTTTCTTACAAAATATTCATAAGAATTTTATTTATTTTGCATTCAGTGGATGTTTTTATGTCAACGTACATTTTAATTTATTGTCACAGTTCGTTATCTTACTGTTATTTTACTTAATAAGTAGAATATATAGTTTTTTGATTCGTAAAATTCTTAATTTCGAAGAAATTGTTTATGATTTAGGTTTTTTTTCATTTAATTTTTACTTTTACTCTAAAATGTCGTACGTTATGTATATACTTTTTAACCTACACACTGGTACATATTGTTTTGCATTTTGAAGGCTCAGAAGACCATCATAAGTTACCTTCAAATGTAAATAATGTCTGTAATCGAAATTAACAAACTAGACAGAAATTTTTAATTATCTAATTCATGTCAAATAGAGGTGGGAGGTGCCTAATAATAATGAGTAGCTACACCTTAATATAGTGGGTAAAACACAAACATAGCCTTATAGAATCTCCTTATAGAAGTAGAGCAATGTTTTACAGTTAACTAATTAACAATTGTTTTAATTCTACTTAAAATTTGTAGATATTTCTTGAAGTTGGTTTCCAAGTAGATAATATATGGCAGATACTGAAGATTAAAAAAAGTTGACCAGATAACTATTCCTTTTGAAAGTCTAGATTTTTTTTCATAGACAAGAAATGTTCTCTTCCTGTCTATAAAATGAGAGAAAACTTTTATTTTAATCATTTTGTTTTTATACGAGGTTTTATTTCAGTTTAACATATTATTACACAAAATTATGGAATCTAAAATAATTTTCGTATAAACGTCATGCTATCACTTTTTTATTACAGATAAGAAGTAAATTAAAATAGTATTTTCACCGATATTTCTCTTCGTGATTTTTGACTTCCTTGATTCCCCTCTGGCTGTGCTCGATAAAGGATATATTTCCGATCTGCTCTGTGCGGTTGTTTTGTGCTTACCGTACGGTTCTTCGTCGCTGCCGCGTCGGCGTGTTGCTTATCGGTGTTTATTTTCGGTGTGCTTTTACGTAGTGCGTTTGTGCTGTGTCATCATGAGTGAGGTGATGGATGCGTCGGACGTTCGCCTCCCCCGTATTTAAAGGCGGTTATGGGGCTCCTTAGCCAGAAGGCCTTATCCCCGGTCTAAAGGTAGAGAGTAAGTGAGATGAGCTCTGTTAAGTAAAATTAAGATTATGAATTTAGAAAGGAGTAATTTAGATGCCGGTCATTAAAAGGTGGGTAAGAGAAATCGTAAGGGCTGGTGGTTGTAGTCACGTACCTGAAATACTCAAACATAAGTATTAATACCCTGAAAGAAAATATATAATTAGTAGGCACAGTTAGGTTTTACACTAGAACTTAGTCTTACGATCTAAATAAAACATCAAACACAGTTAGGTACAGTTTCTACTCCATAATAAAATATTCACATAAATATATGTTTTTTTTTTTTTTTTTTTTTTTTTTTTTTTTTTTTTTTTTTTAATCACATCACATCACAACACATTTACGTTACAACATAAAAGGGAAGGGGATGAAGTAATAAGCACTGAAAGGACAAGATTAAGGTAGGATAACTATTGTCAGGAAATCAAAGCGGCGCGAGTCCGGCGTATCTTAGATGGGCTATTGTGATCGTAATCCGGAAGTTCAGCTATTATTTCATTCGGGATGCTATTGAGAATATTGTAAAAATTTTGAGAAGATTTAACACAAGATTGTTTGAACGTTAATATATTGAAATCACGTCTTATTACTTCATTGGATAAATATCGATGTGCACCTCTAACACGCCTCATAAATTTATTTTGTACTCTTTCTATTACATTCAAATAAGACTTCGCGGCAAACGACCTGACCGGAGCTGCGTAAAGAGCGGTAAGACTATTGTTTTATATAAATGAATTTTATTTTTATTATTTAAGTATTTACTAATAAGAAGCATTTTTAAATTATCTAATTTTCCTATCATTTTATTTTTGACTTCCGTTATGTGAGGACGCCAGGTTAGTTTTTTATCTTATATAACATCTAAACATTTTACAGAGTTTTCCCAGTTAATTGCCTACATATAATCTAGGGGGAATTTTGTAAGTACAAGTAAAATATATAGCATTACATTTAGAGGGGTTAACTTTAATTTTCCATTTAATAAACCATTCTTCCAGAGTGTCCAGGTGTGACTGAATGTAGCTAGCAACAGAGTTTACGTGTGGGGCTGAAGCAATTATAGCCGTGTCATCCGCATACAAGGCTAGAGAAGTATAATCATTTCTAGGAATATCATTAATATAAATATTAAACAGGGTGGGACCTAAGATGGAGCCTTGCTGTACACCTGCCGTTATTGATTTTAAAGTGGAGAAAGTGTTTTGTATGCGGACGGTGAAGTGACGATCGCAAAGGTAATTGTGTAAGAAATGTATTAAAGCGTCAGGCATTTTAAGCTGGATTAATTTGTAAATGAGGCCTACATGCGAGATGCGGTCGAAAGCCTTTGCGATGTCTAAGAAGAGTGCGCCAGTTGGCTTACGTGATTGTAGTCCCTCGCTAGCGAGTTCTACTACACGAAGCAACTGATGAGAGGTGTTGTGCTGGTTACGAAAACCAAATTGCTCCGGAATTAGCACATTATTTCCCTGCAGGAAGAATTGGAGGCGGTTATATATCACTCGCTCGGCAACTTTACTGAGGCAACTCAAGAGACTAATTGGGCGATAACTAGCAGGAAAAGTTAAATTAGCTTTAGGTTTGGGTATAGGACACACTATTGCAGTTTTCCAAGCATTAGGAAAATATTTAAATTTCATCATATAGTTAATTATTGCCGTTAAATAAATTAATATATTAGGAGGTAGATTTTTAATACATCTATTTGAGATTTCATCTATTCCAGGAGATTTATTATTTTTAAGATTTTTAATAATTAAAGCAATTTCTGCGATAGTAGCCGGAGTTAAATCATTACTTGGAGGGTTACTAAGAAAATTATTTACTGTACTAATAACCTGGCGGTCGTGGTCCTCGTCTTCTAGATCCTCGTTAGGCGCAAACTGAGTTTCGTATACTTGTGCGATCGCTTCTGCTTTACTAGCCGGATCGAATGCTACACCATTTAATCCGTGGATGGGAGGTATGCTGTTATAACCATTACCCTTCAGACGCTTCTGAAATTTCCATAAAGAATTGTCCTCGGTAGTAAAGTTACTTATGAAATCTGAACATTGTTTCTGTCTATAAGTTTGAATCTTTTCTCTGACAGTCCGCTTGAGAACAAAGTACTCTTGCCTGGAGGAAGGGGTACGAAGATATTGATAAAGTTTACGTGCTGCATTTCTATTATTAATTAAATTCTTAATATGGGTAGGTAATTTATGAACTTTTGGTTTTTTAAGAATATGGGAAGAACTTTTCTTAGCTGCGTTAATAGTGTCAGTTAAGTTAATTACAGCACTTTCTATACAATTAGTAGATCTGATAATAGGAAAGAATAATTTAGCAGAGGCAAGTGTTTCCTGGAACTGACGCCAATTTGTATAAGTGGTGGGCTCAGAAACTTGGGTAATCAACTGCAGATCGATTGTCAGAAGAACTGGCAAATGATCTGAGTCAAAAATATCCAGAGTTTCAACAGTACATTTAAAGGGTACGTTTTTGATGAGAGGAAGGTCAATAGTGGATGGTCGTCCTGTAGAAAAATGAGTAAGTGTGGGGGTGGGGGGTGAAGAAGGTTAACATCAGTATTATCGGTGACTAAATTTAGAAGCTCTCGGCCGTAATTGTTATTACTATAGCAGTTCCAGGCTTTGTTACGGGCATTAAAGTCACCAGCCATAACAGAAGAGTTAGAATAATTAAGAATTTTAAGAATATCATCTTTAGGGAAACCTCTACCAATTTTAAAATAAGCATTAGTTATTAGAATTTTTTTATTGTTGCAAGGCAAAACCATTACAGAGTTGGATTCAAGTACATCCGAAACAAGGTCAGATACAGCTTAGTGATTAATTGATCTTTTGATATAAATGACAAGGCCACCCTGAGCGTGTTTGCCTTCCATAGCACGATCCTTACGGTAAAGTAAATAATTAGCAATGTTATACCTAATATCCGGTTATAATTTAGTTTCTTGTATTAATACTATATCTATATCAGAATCTTCTTAATAATTCCTAAGTTCGGTAACTTTATTACCGAGGCCGTTTGCATTCCAAAAAAAATATTGAGGGTGGAGAGACATTGATATTTATCCATTTTGGGGGTTGTTGAAATAATCGGCGATGACTTCGAAGGCCATCGGAAGTTTTTGAATTGGATCATTTTGCTCTTTCATTATTTTAGCTACATTTTTAATTAAATTTATTATATCTTTAATGTTATAATCTTTCATAAAATCAACTATTAATTTAAACAATTCTCCTATACCTTCTTGACCAGAGGTTTTATTTTTATTAATATTAATTTTATTTTCATTAGATTTATTATTACTATTACTGCTAGAGGCTACTTTGCTTTGAGGTTTATTATTTTTAGGTTTATCATTATTACTACTAACTACTTCACCGAAACTTTTAGCTTTAGTTGGGGATTTATTTAACTCAGAGGTTGGGACAGCAATTCTTGGGGAGGGGGCACTAGTAACTATTTTATTTGCCCTTTGAGTCCAGGCATTAGTGGCTGGAATAGGAGCAGGAATAAATGTTTGGGGACGTTTAGGTTTTTCAGTTTTGTTTTTGTTTGTCTACATCCTTTATAGTTAGCTGTGTGGTTCCCACCACAGTTCGCACATTTAAAATTAGAAGGATCTATTTTACATTCTTTAGCTAGATGATTTTGCCAGCATTTAAGACATTTAGGGGTGAGGTTGCAAGTTAGGGAAGAATGACCAAATTCTTGGCACCTATAGCACTGAGGGACACCTACGTTATTATACTTTTCAAAGGTTACACTTAAATAGTTTATAGTTTTAATTTTATTTAAGTTATCTATAGCTGAATTTGGAGTTAAAGTTATTAAGAAGAGAGGCATTGGCTTTTTTGTTTTCCTATTAGTTAGGTAAGCTATTTTTAGGGGTTCTATATTAATATTATTTAGAGCTATTTTAATATCTTCTAGGTCAGTATCGACCGGGAGTCCTCGGATAATAAATTTTTTAGGTTTTTCTGATTTAAGATCTAGGGACCTGGCCGGGATTTTGCTTTCTTTTAAGTAGTTTTGTATTTTTCTAAAGGACTCTAAGCAGTTTTTATTAATTTGAATTTTATTCTTAGTTAGTTTAGTTTGGATTTGGTCCGTTAAAGAATGGAAATTTTGCAGTAAAACTTTGCTATTTTTGGGGATTTCTACAAATAACTGATAAGGGTATTTAGTTTTTAAAGTTTCTTTAAGCTTATTCTTTTTATTACTATTTAAGCTTTTATTTTGCATATTTTCATTTACATTTTCATTATTAGTTACATTAACCTCATCATTATTTAATGCATCAAATCTATTGCTAGTTGGAATTGGGGTACTAGTCCTATTTATTACACTATTTTCATTTACATTTGCATTATCATTTGAGTTTTTTCTTTTTCTTTTAGGATTTTTGGGTTTATCAATAATTCTAATGACATCGTCTTCACCACAAATCATTTCAACATGGTATACACTTAAATGACCATTAATAATAACACGTTATGCATTGAAAAACATTTTAAAATACATGTTATCTAAGTAATCAAAAAGTTTATGAGAATTGCATCTTACAGCACTAAAAACAGTATTAAGAGATTCTCTTACCTACCTCATGATGGTCGTCAGGTCGTTGAGCAACTCGTCCGCGAAATTCAGGAAATCTTTAATGATGACGTAATATTCCCACCGAGGATCAAATTCTTCGTTAAACTGGTTGATATAACTGGCTAACTCTCCTTTCACAGAGGAGGTAGAGGAGCACGAAGTATTGGAGCTTACGGACCCAATGTCCGAAGCATCCATCACATCACTCATCGTAATACACTACGCGAACAGCAGCACCGTGAGAAAAATCCACCGTAGAAATATAACGCCGACACGACGGAGCGGCAGCGAAGAAGAACCGCAGGGAGAAAACACAAGAGCACGAGCACAGAGCAAGCGAAAGCAACAACCTTCCTCGAGCAGAGCCAGAGGGGGAGACATTTTATGACAACGTACTCACCTCCTTGCAGTAGTATATTATATTTTTGCTTGGTTATTCATGCCTAAATAGATGTTTTGACTTTTTACACTTTCGGAGATTAAAGACTTCCACACTTCGCTAAGTACTCCGTAAAACCCATTACCTTGACTTTAACATTGAGAGAATATTTATCCAAATAAACGGATATAAACAGAATAAACGAAAGGAACCATCATGTTTTATGTTTTGCATCAATTTGACAGGTTTGTTACGATTTCGCAATTTTAAAGATATAAAAAATAATAAAAATAATTCTTAAAATGGAGTTAAAATGAATTTAACGATTATTTTTTTTTTAAATTGTTACATTTTGTTAGTCTTATCGTTTTCACGCTTTTAATAACTGATCTTTTTCTAGCATTTTTGTTTCAAAATATTCATAAGAATTTTATTTATTTTGTGTTGTAGTGGGTCATTAATATTCAACATGTGTATTTATACATTAACTCCATGTATTCATTTCATTTTTGAATATCGTCTGTTTTGTATTTTGTTTTAGTTTTGTGGTAACGTGGTACTATAATAATAAAAAATAACGTTTTAGCTGGTTATATTTTGTGTGTTCTTTTTTGCTACTTAAAAAATAATTTATTTTAAACCGCTACCAATTAATTATTTTTAGCGGTTTTCATTAAATTACTATTTTTAAAAGAAGCAAAAAAGAACACAAAATATCACCAGCTGAAACATTACTTTTTATTTTTGTGGTACCACGTTGCCACAAAACTAAAACAAAATACAAAACAGACGATATTCAAAACTGAAATGAATACATGGAGTTTATGTATAAAAACACATGTTGAATATTTATGAACCACTACAGTGACATGAGCGGATTATCATAGGATGTTTTACTGCAAACGTACATTTTAATTTATTGTCATATTTTGTTATCTGACTGTTATTTTATTTAATACTTACAATATAGTTATATAATACGTAAATTTCTTAATTTCGAAGAAATTGTTTATTATTTATGTTTTATTTCTTTTAATTTTTTTTCTACTCTAATATGTCGTACATTAAGTATATAGTTTTTAACATACACACCAGTACATATTGTTTTGCATTTTAAATGCTGAGAAGAAGACGAACATAAATTCAAGAGTAAATAATGATACTAATCAAAATTAACAAATTATAACAAAACTAGTTCGAAATTTTTTAAATAGCTAATTTATGTCAAATCGATGTGGGAGGAGCCTATTAGTAATGAGCAGTTATTCATTAACACAGGGAGTAAAAACAAACATAGACGTGTCCTTATTGAAATAGAGAAAACTTTTATAGTTAACTAATTAACACTTGTTTAAATTCTACATAAAATTGGTTGATATTTCTTAAAGTTGGTTTCCAAAACATAGCATAAGGCTGATACTGAAGATTTAAAATGTTGAGGAGATGACTATTCCTTTTTAAACTCTAGATTCTTTCATAGATAAGAGATGCTCTCTTCCTATCTGGAAAATGAGAGAAAGCTTTTAATTTAATCGTTTTGATTTTAGACTCAAGGTTTTATTTCAGTTTAACTTATTATTACACAAAACTATTGAATCTAAAATACTTTTTGTAAAAACTTGAACGTTATCACTTTTTTATTACAGATCAAAAGAATATTTCAGTAGCAATTCCAGAATAATCACACTAGCTGTAAATACTTCACAACTATATAGGGATACATATTCACTACTTTGGTGAGTATCGACGCAAAATGTAGATCTAAACAACTGAGGAGGTGATCATTCTAATTGAAACTAGAGTAGAAGTGCTCTCTTCCAGTCTGCACGATGAAGCCCCGTTTACATGTGAAAATTACTTGTCATCGCAGCATTGATTCTCTTCCGAATCCTGTTCTTCACAACATTCATGCTTATGATCCTGCTATACCAAGCTCTGCCAGAAGGCGAACAGCGCTTATCATTAACAGCACTCAGATGTTCACCACCATCAAAGCGGAGGAGGGGCGAGTGAAACACCGTTTTCTGGGCCAGCATTGAATTTGTTTTCTCTTGGCCCTGGTTTTAATAATTCTTTAACCGGTTGGGCGTCGAAGCTTGTGAGCTCTAGGTACCGCATTCTGTCCCCGATCATGGACATTTTTTCAAAATTCTAAATTTTAAATCCTATTTGCCTTATTTTAAATTATTTATGCTTCCAATATTTTTTTGGGGTTTCGCATCATTCAGCTATCTTGCAGTTATTTAACCTTAATTGTGTGTTGTCCTATCTTGTCTCATTAAAAATATTAAAAAACCAAAAAAGGTGATAGAATTCCGTATGTAGCGCTTCACGGCGCTTTTCTGAAAACAGATTCTTATTTACAGAATAACTTCAACTAAATTACTTTAGTCTAGTTATTGTGTATAGCTATATCAGAATGAAATTTAAACCATAAAAATCCATCGCTGAAGAGTTCAGAGTTCATGTAAATGTAATGATAGATTTCACGGAAAAGTTTTTTCTATATAGTAGCATAATATTTATATATAAGGGAAGAAACTATAAAAAAAAAAAAAAAAAAAAAAAAAAAAGAAAGAAAAAAAAAACCTATTAGCAATCACTACTATTTTTTTTTCTTCTTTTGATATGGAAAATGGAAATATATTTATTTTGACATAGTTTGGGTAAAAATTTAAATAATCTAATATTATCTACATGGTTACAAGTTATAACTAGAAAAGTAATAAATTATTTAATTTTGAACTGAAGGTAGAGGGAGAATTTGGAAATAATTAAATTATCGGATGATTCAATGGAATTCACATGAGAAACTTCTGCAAATTCATCAAATTTCAAACTGTCAAACTAATTTTTACCTGCTTAATATAATAGCATAATTGTGGTTTCGATTACGGTAAAGAATTTCTCATTTAAAGTTTTGGCAGAAAGATGTAATTGGTTTACTTTTCCATAACAAGACATATGAAACTTATGTCTGATTTCGAATCTCTACGACCTTCCAATCCAGCTGTTTCATTAGAACCCACACACTCCGGTACTGAAGAACAGCAATCTACCCATTCGGACATTGTTCGGCTCAAACTCAAATGGTTTAAATTCGAAGAAAGTTAATTTGCATTCCATTAAAAGTAATAAAAAGGCATGCATAATGTAGTGTGTGCAAATATCTTCATTTAGGTACGTAAAGGTAACAACCTTGATGTTCACTGAAATATATTCCTTATTGTTAATCCTATACTTATGATTGGATCTTCAATTTAATTAATCTTCTTACTCAACGAAAACTACTAGAGCACATATGAGCTTTGTTAATTTATAGCAAAACTCTTAGAATCATTTTAATTGAATTTGAAATAAAATATAAATAAGTGAAATACATCAATATGAATAAATCAATGTGAATACATCAATATGAATAAATTATCGCTCCTCTAGGAAATTACGTACAAGAGTTAAAAAAAAAAAAAACATGATCTAAATACTTTATTCATATTTTAACTACATTTATTAGTTTTTTACGTATCGATTTAGTTTGGTTTGGAGTGCTACGGTTTACAATTTGCACGAGAACTATTAAGATCAGGATCGACGGTCGTCCTGACGACTCTGCAAATCCATGTCAGAAGTAGGATTTGAACCTACGAGTTGTGGTACCAAAGAACAGCCCCCTATTCGTCGGTCATCGTTCGGTCTTGGTAATTTAAAGATTTATATTTAGATATTTGGCAATAATTATTCAAAACTATTTTTAAATATATAAGGCAAACATATACATAGTATAGAGTAAAAAAAAAAGTTTAAACTTTTTCCTTTTCTAAAATTTGCTTTTCCTTCGATTGTACTTCTGTTTTGTAAGTTAGAATTTAATATCATGTACAGTTTATTTCTTTTCGATGTTTCTTTTCCTTATGTAGATACTTCATGACACGTTTTCAAAGTTTTAAAATTATTCATTCTATCATTTTGCTGTTGTTGTTGTAAAACTGCATTTGTGTTATGCTATTCATTAGAGGTATATATGCATAACAAAGAATGTAGTTTTACTGAGGTATCATTCACAAATATCAATGTCTTTCTCCCTCGGTTCTCCTCCTAAAATAATTAATAATTTCTGGTTACGGCCCTGGATCATGTAAAGAGATATCAGGTGAGTCTGGAATCTGTTACGAGGACCCAGTGGGCAGTGTTGCCAACCATACGATAATTATCTTATATATTCGATAACTTAGGATTCTGTACGATGAAAAATAATCTCAAAATTATGTGACATAATTCTGAAAAACTGTTCTATATTTTCCTAATTTGTACGATAAAATAGTTGGTTGAAGGACTAGAATGAAAAGAAAAGTAACTATAATTGGGAAAAAACTAATTCTGCAAGAGTTTTAGTTGCTATGGCAATGATGTTTCTATAAAATTACATACTAGTTATATTTAAATTATATTATTTAAATATTTCTAGTTTACTAATTGGAATTTTAGTTATTTATTCTAAAAGCTATAATTAAAATTTTTGTAATTTGTATAATTTTAAATGATAAAAATTTTGCTGTTATGTTTTTTTTTTTTTCTTCTTATTTTAAATGTGTTGATTATTGTGTGAAATCATGTCTGGTGTGTCATTTAAATTAAATACAAAACGTTAGAAAGATATTTGGTAAATCATATAAAAATATTTGCATACTTTTTGTAAAAAAGTGTTTTTGCCAAAAATGTATAATTTTGACAAAAGGTACTTAGGCAAAAATTTGAACTTTTTTTATCTAAAAAATACCGGGGTGGGGAACACACTTTTTAAGGAGAAAAAATATTTTGTACACTATTTTAAATTATTACAAAAATGAACGATGATTTTTAAGTCAATGCCATAATTTTAGGATCTAGAAACCATAATTTTGTCTTTAGAGTTTGGCAACACTGCCAGTGGGTGTAATGTTACTCGCATCTGTAGCAGATTAGCTTCTGCACAGTGAATCAGTACCCAGCTATGTGCTTATGCTCGCGGACTTAGCCCTATTTTTATGTCGTTTTCTACCTGTTCTGCTCTAATGCGCATGCGCAGGGACTTAAAAATCTATCTCGGTACAGGTTCACCGAAATATGCTGTGGCAACCCTGGATACGCTTGGCATAGCAAATGCCAAACTTAATCATAATAGTAACCATATTGGCAACGTCAAATTAGTAGCCAAACTGTCGCCATGAATTGTGTGTTTATATAGCTGTTGATTAAATGTCGGATTTCTAAGTTTTGTCGATAAGATCAGCAGATTTATCTAAAGTTTTATTAATTACTTTATTTATAGATCAGATTGAAACGCAGAATATGGTAAAATCTTTTAACAACGGTCAGTTTTTTACAAATTCATGCTAAAAAGGCGGAATAAATGTGCTGTTTCCTGTTATTTATCTTCGAGTTTTGAGAAACTGACTGAATGCTACTTCTGGTCCCAAGAATTTCAGATAAGTAGTAAAATTAATATAGTATTAATAAGAGTGAATTGTATTAAAGTAAGCAAGATATTCAACATAATAATAGCATTATTGCATATATTTCATATGTAATTGTATGTATGGTGTTTTTATTTAATTTCCTGTTATTTGAGATTGTGGATGTTATCTCTATGTTATAACTATATAATATATGGCATAACTATATAATATGATGTAACTATATAATAATAATAATAATAGTATTGTTATAAGATAACTAAATAATAATAATCTCTTTATTAATAATGCACTCAGTTGTTTTGATGTAATTTATTCCAAGGTTCTCAGCTGTATTTCCTTAGATTTCTGTAAAGTTTTACAACTTAATATAATATAATATTTAGTAGGGAGTACTTAATATAATATAAATCTAAAATCTAAATCTTGAATACCATTTAGTTTTACCTTTTAAAAGTAAAATTTTAATATTATTTACAAAATTGTAAGTTGAATGTAATTATGAAAGAAAAAAGTTTAATCTTGCAAACCTGATACATTTTGTTTATATAATGTATTCAAAATGGCTGAAATGTAGTTTAACAAACTAACAGTATCTTATTCCAAAATTGTCATTATAAATTATGAACTTTTATAATTTATTTTCTCAAGTATATCATTAAAAAATTAAAATTCAGAGCTTTGAAAATATCGTAAGTAAAAATTCTAGTTTTATACTTATAAGCTTCTGTGTGTATAACTTTCAAAGATTAGAAGATGGTGAATATAATTTGTGTAAAAATAATTCTGAGAAATATATTAATTTATAAAAGAAAAATACCAGAAATCATTTTTCTCTTTTCAATAGTATTAAAATTTTATCTGTAATATTATTTTAGCATTATTTTGAAAGGTGACCAAAGTAGTGAATGGGATAAAAATATTTTCAATATTTGCTTATGAAATATATATATATATATATATATATATATATATATATATATATATATATATATATATATATTATTTATACATATGACAATATTAATAATATTTTATTTCATATATTTTCACATGACTAAATCTTTTTATGAAAAAAAAAAAAGAGCTAAATGAAACTAATTCAATTAATATGGGAAATATAAATTATTATAATAGGATTTATAATTTGTAAACAATTTAACTGTAAGGCTGGATATTGAAAAGTATTATTAAATTCGAGTCTGAATTTCTTTGTAGTTGGTCTGTTTTATAGATAAGTATTATTCTGAACGAAGTGTAGTGAAGGCTATATTATTAATCTATCAGCAATTTATTATCGTACTTTTTTTTACATCTTTGCTCTTTTTCAGTTAGTTTCTCATTTTACTGAACTTTATTCTGGAAAATTTACTATATCCTTTTTCATAAAGTATTTCTTTTCTTCCTTGTAAAATATTTATAGTATATATTTCTAATGGTCAAGATATATGTTGGCCAAATTTATTTCTGAAATAATTCAAAATTCTATTTTGTGAAGATATTATTTTAGTTATTTTAATGCCTAAAATATTTTGACGACGGAAAAGCTAGATGAATACTTGATAAAATACTGCTGTAAAAAATATAAGCAGTATTTATTTGAGTGTTTTTTTGGCTATAAAAATTCAAAGCAGTGTTCACACATTTATTATTTTATATTATTTCGTTATTTTTATTTTGTCAACTTTGAAATGTGAACTATATTAATTAAAAATTTACTATAAATTCAATTTCTCTTTTTTTGATTTTTACAACAAAGTGTACCATAGAGGAGAGCTAATTTAAACTGCTGAACTGAAAACTAATTGTAAAATATGTAAGACTACAGAAAAGAAAAAAATTATATTATGACTGTAAATAATTTGTTAAATTGTCAGTATAATTATTTTTGTCAATCTCATTATATTTGTAAAAACTATTTTTCTAATCAGACATATATCAGATATTAAAAAATCATATAACTTAAAATTTTGTAATCATTTAAAGCATTCAACAAGTATTTGAAACTGTTTTACATAATATGTAATAAATAACGTTAATATGTAAAGAATGAATAATACAATAGAAAAAGTCACAAATAAAATATGTGGTAAGTAGAAATGTTAATTAGTGTTTACATTCTTAAAAATTAAAAAAAAGGTGAATGTACATTAACAGAGTAGCTTCATTGAATAAAGACAAAGAAAATATATCAAAAGTTGGACATTTGTTTTCCACAACTGTTCAAAATCATAAAAAGAATTTCATAATTTTTAACTTAATCATATCATATGACAAGATGAACTCTTATGTAGTTCCTATGGCATTTAAATTGTAGTATAAGTTCCTCTGTCAAGTGTGCATAAAATTATGCAAATTTACTGAATTCAATTTCTAGCTAATAAGTTGCTCTTAAATAAATTGAAAGCAAAACAAAGATCATGATGATTGAAATATATTTTTTTAATACAGTAAAATATTGACACAATGTATATAATGTTAAATTTAAAAATAAATATAAGCATGCTAAATTAATGAATAAGATTTAGATACTTTCCCAATTGGTTTCAACAAAAGCTTGTATTAAAGAGATGATAAAATGAGTTTGAATTAAATAAGAATTAATTTTCAAAACATGTGTCAAGCCAAAATGTTTGTGTATGAGTATA
>CM063497.1:98913422-98947650 GCA_032207245.1 Pardosa pseudoannulata | reverse complement strand
CAGCGAGAGAACTCTTACGAAACTCCAAGGTCAAGGTCAAGGTAATGGGTTTTTACGGAGTACCTAGCGGTGACGAAAGTCACCGCTTCAACCTCCGAACGATAAAAAGATCAAAACATAAATTTGGTGCAGATAGAAAAACAGAAAAGCCAAACAGAAATTTCATACGCTTACAGCGGCTTTCGTAAAGACGAAAGAAAAATGCTGTAAGGTGCAAAATCGTTCACATACAATGTGTATGTGAAAAACAACACGTTGAATGATTAAAATAATCATTCTGTACCTTGAACAATGACTAAAACAACAAAAAACACAGTAAGTTTGATATACTTCGCTCGGCCAGAGCACAGAAAGGTAAAAATGGGAAAGAAACTCAGTAGCGCCATCTATTAGTCGCGATGCGAGTTAAAAGCACAGTTAGGTTTACAATTGAAAAATAAGTGATATAAAATGAAAATAATAACAAAAAAAAAATACTCCAGGTACAAAAATACAACATATATCGACAAAAAGATATTTTATACTTGGTTTTATAAAATTTTATACATTTTTTTGTAGTTTTTAAGAAACTTAAAAACAATTTTTTGGTTTTTTATATTTTTTTAAGACATCACAGAACAAAACACAATTAAATCAAAATAAAATTGTGAGGCAAGATAGCAGAATGATGCGATCCCCAAAAATTATTGGGAGCATGAATAAATTAAGAATTAACAAGAAAATTAATGAATTTAGAATTTGGAAGAAATTTTCCGTCAAAACGTCCTTACGAAACTCCTTTAAAACAAACAGTGATTAAACACTAATTCAGTAATAGAAAAGTGATAGCAGTCAATAATTTCATAAAGTATTACAAGGTCAATAATTTCGGCTGTTACTAAGTTATGCTACAATAAAATCTCTCGTTAAACAACAAAATGATTAAAATACAACTTTTGTCTCTTTGTCCAGATAAGAACAGAACATTCTAATCTATCAAAACACCCAGACTGTTAAAAGGAGTGATCATCTCCTCAACATTTTAAATCTTTAGTATCAGCCAAATGTTATTTTTGGGAACCAACTTCAAGAAATATCTACTACAAATTTTAAGTAGTATTAAAATAATTGCTAACTAGTTAACTATAAAAGTTTGCTCTACTTCGATAAGGAACTGGTGTTGAATAAAAACTATTTACTAAGTTATAGTGCAGAAACTTTATATTTACATTCATGATTTTCTATTTCATTGTTCTTAATTACGAGCACAACAGCCCCTTGCAAGCCTTAGCTGCGTAACTATGTACTCTTTCCAGCATTGAGTATCTACAGCTTCCAATTTCCCTTCGAATCTATTCTTTTGACACCTAGGTATTATAATGATATTTTTGTTGATACTGCATTGTACAAGAAAAGAATTTAACTACAAAAAACTTTTTTAAAGTTTCACAACTTATACTTAAGTATGTTACTACACATAGAAGATAAACAACTGAAATATTAAGGCAATTATTTTTAGTCATTTAATGTTTAAAAAAAATAAAGTTACAATATATGTGTATAAATAAATATATACATACATTCATGTACAAAGTTAATTATATTTGTATACAGTAATGAAGCTAAAATGCCAAGAATGAGAGCTCCATTACTGGTAACACTTTGAAAAATTATAGAAAGAAATATCTTAGGGTGAAAATGAAAACAATAATGAGTAGTATATTAAGCCACTGGGTGTGTTTATGATCTCTATGGTCTATACACGAGTATGGTATACACGATGTCTTACTCATAAAGACTTTTACTAATTACTGAAATAAAACTGATCTAAAAATATTTTAGCTTGCCATTAAAAAATATTGTAGAATAAAAACTATTTTCCATTGATGAGCAAGTTCTCAAGATGAAACAACAATTTTACAATTAGAGTATATTATTTGTTATTTTCCAAAATTGGTGTCAGAGAGTGTGAAGATCGCCGAGTCGTTGTATAAATTCACATCCAAACAGTAGATTTATCTTTTACACATTAAGGTTTATTTTAAGACAGAACACAAACTACTACTGGACAATTATATATACAAATATTACAATATTTACAGTAACCAATTATTTCAACTCAAGGATCTATCCTAAAAGCCTCGCTTACACGTCCGGAGTCTACAATCACCTCCGACGTTCTCCCTATCTACTTACTTTCTTCCTAGGTGGCGCTCTCTGGCCGTTCACTATTACTCGCCTGTCCCTACACCCTCCCCTCAAGATTGGGATTACACTTCAATTAATCCAAATCTGAAACTTAATTGACAGGTGAGACACACAATACTTACAATTGTTAGACAATATACAATAATACAACAAATTACTATTACACATTACTCAACTATATAATTAAACTCACGAATATATATGGACATAAGTATAGATATTCATGTAACTCTTCTATAAGCAACATCAGTAACTGAAACATATAGAATAAGAATTCATTGTAAAAAAAATAATAAGAATTACATTTAAATTTTCTTGAATATACTCAACCAAATCATTTAAAGCTATCACATGTCTAAAATTTACTTATATAATTAAAACAATTAAAAGAATCATATACTAACATACTACATTTATAACATGTTCAAAAGGAAAAAAAAGAAAAACAATTTAAAAAATTCAATGAAGAATCAATGTTCAGAAACAGTTTATGATGACACAGTTTTTAATCTGGAACAGTCTCTTGAGAACATTGTCACTATCATCATTAGTCTGAAGGACTGTTTTTAATTAGGTATCAGTCTGGACAAAGCGTCTGCGTTCGACAACTTTGATCCTGGACAATGTGATATGGAGATGTCATCATATCTTTGTAGAGCTAACGACCATCTCTGAAGCTTCGACGATTGTGGAGCATTCTTTATAATGAAAGTTAAAGGGTTATGTTCAGTTATTGACTCGACCTTTGAACCAAAGATCCAAGTCTCAAACTTCTTTAAACTCCATATGACTGCGTAAGCCTCTCTTTCAATTGTCGGCCAAGCCTGTTGTTGTTTTGTCAATTTTTGACTTGCGTAGCTTATAGGAAAAAGAGTTCCATCTTTTCTCTGAGACAAGCATGCACCAACACCAACTGAAGATGCATATCACTGTATCAAAAATAGTTTCCCAAGAATTGGTGTGTACAACGAATCCTTTAGCTTATTAAAGGCCTGATTATGGACTTCTGTCCATTTTAATTCCTCAGAACAACGTTTCTTCATAAGTTCTGTGAGAGTTTACACTGTTTCTGCGTAGTGCGGTATATACTCTCTGTAGTAATTGCACAAGCCTAAAAGACTCTTAAGCTGCTTCTTCGTTTCGGGAGTCTTCAAATTTTTAATTGCTGTGACTTTCTCTGGGTCAGTTTCATGCTTTCCTGATCCTATTACATGACCTAGATATTTTATTTGGGGTTTTGCAAAAGAACACTTTCCAAGGTTGATGGTAAAACACAATCCTTTCAACTTCGATAGTATAGTTTCTAGATGAATTAAATGAGTGTTCCAATTATCTGAAAATACTGCTATGTCATCAATGTAAGCACGGGAAAATTCTTTATATTCTGCTAATGCCTTGTTCATGACACGTTGAAATGTCGCTGCAGCATTCTTCAAACCAAAAGGCATTACTTTAAATCGGTATTGAGCCCGATGAGTCTTAAATGATGTAAAATCTTTCCTTGATTTTTCCATGGGTATAGCCCAATAACCTTTTAATAAATCAACCGTTGTTATGATGTTGGCTTTCCCTATGCAATACATGAGCTCGGTAGCATTCTCTATTGGAAAATCGTCTGCTTTAGTAGAAGCATTAAGGGATCTAAAATCAATGCACAATCTTAGATTACCGTCCTTTTTCATAACACAAACTACAGGGTAGGCTATATCCGCATCACTCTCCTCTATAAGATCTTGACTTAATAATTCCTCAACTTGTTTGTCGACTTCTTGTTTAAGAGATTCAGGAATTCTGTAAATGTAAGGTTTCTTCCTTTCATTTTCTGAGAGCCTTATTTTATGTTCTCCGACTTTAGCTATTTGTACTTTATTAGAAAATAGCATCTCATACTTCGTTAACAAATCCAAAATATCTCTCCTCTTTTTATCATCTAAATGATTTAAATCAATATTCTCAAAATTAGGTTTTCCCTGTACAGTTGGTTCAGGTGTAGTATGGATTTCTCCCAATTCTGCTTCATTTTCAAGTGTAACACCAATAGTTTGGACTCTGGGATGGAACTTCCTTATTTTATTAGCATGCACATGCCTTACTTTTCCGTCTAACAGCTTAACCTTATATGAATGCGGGTTACAACGAGAAATTATTTTTCCCGGTCCAGTCCATCGTGCATATAATTTGTTATTTGAATCTGGGATTAGTAGGTACACTTGGTCACCAATTTTAAATTCTTTCGACAAAGTGCGGCGATTGAAATACTCAGCATACGCCTTTTGTTTCCCTTCTGCTACTATTGATGCTTGTTCTGCAGCCTCTTCTAAATTTATTTTTAATTCTTATAGGTAATCTATAGCACTTTTACCAAGATTTATGGGTAATAGGATTTCTCCTGACCAAGTAGATTTTAGTACCGATAATGGATCTCTAGTTTCCCTGCCGTAAAGTAATTTGAATGGTGAAATTCCCGTCGTGCAATTTGGAATTTCTCGGTATGCAAATAGCAAATACGGAATGTGTTTGTCCCAGTTTTTAGGATCTTTTCTAATAACATGGTGAAGCATTTGTTTTAAAACTTTATTGTATCTTTCGACTAATCCGTTGCTAGCTGGGTAACCTGGGGTTGAGAGCTTGGGGCACACTCCTAATCTAGCATGAAATTCTTCTGTTAGTTGAGAAATAAAATTTGAACCTTGATCACTGGCTATGATTGTAGGTATTCCCGTACGCATGAAAATTTCGAGTAAAGCCTCGCATGTTGCTTTGGCGGTCAGAGATCTCAAAGGTATGGTTTCAGGCCATCTAGAATGTTGTTCCATCAAAGTAAGAATGTACTTATGGTTTCTAGCTGAAGGTGGATCGATTGGACCAATGATATCCACATTAACAACTTCAAACGGGAAGTTAGGTCTATTCACAGGAGTAATAGGGATTCTATCAGTACATCTCTCTGGGCTTCGTAATTGACAATCTGTACAAGTTTTGCAAAAATTAAGAATATCCTTTGACATCTCGGGCCAATAAAATGAACATTTTATTCGTTCTTTTGTTTTTTTCGCATCCCCAAATGACTTCCAAATACTGACTCATGTGCGAGTTTTAAATTTTTTTCCCTCCTTGTTTTTGGTATTACCAGTTGTGTAACATTGTCTCCTGAAATCTTGTCTTTGTGATAAATTAAATCATCAATTGAAATATAATTTCCCTTTCCTTGCTTAAGCTGTTGAAAAACAACTTTTAGCGATTCGCATTCTCGCTGTTCGGTTTTCAATTTATCAGCATTTGGTACAAGTTTAGCACTTTCCGTCTTTCCATTTGACCTCGAGTTCACGGAGTTAACGATGTTCAAACTCCCCGACGAATTTTCATCCAAGGGATCGCCATAAAGTGTTTCGGTGGGGGAGGTTTGTTTATTTTCGCTACCCTTCGGCTCTGTTGCCTCCCCGCCTGCACAAAGCTCTCCGTCCAGGGGGTATGACTCACCCCATAAATTTTGTGAAGTCAGCAACTCGTAGACGTTCGGCGTGATCACACAAGGTACATGTAGCTTATCTGTTAAGGCTAGGAAAATTTCGACTTGCCTCAAACAGTTGGGGTTATGGGGATCTTTTATAGCCATTGGCATTCGTACTACTCTGGCAGTTATCTTTTCTCCGAAAGCGGAAATTAGGTCGATTTTGCTGCTATTTTCTATGGGAACTTCGGGAATGTAACTAGGGTTTAAAACAGATATCTCAGCACCTGTATCAATGATAGCTGGTATTTCTTTACCCGCAATACAAATGTTTACTCTTGGCAGTGGTTGCGTTGAAATTTCATCGGAATCTAAGCATGCAGATCCAACCTTTGCAATTATTTTCTCATTACTTTTTCGTTCTGTCATTTCTTTTTTTGAAATGTTTACTTCTTTTTCTGGTTTATTCCGTTGAGGACAACATCTAGCTAGGTGTGTGGTTTTTCCACATTTATAGCATTCTTTCGATGGATATTTATATTTACTTGTGCTATTCCTTAAGAGAGGCGGAACATACTTTGTTTCTTTTGAAACCTGTGGTGACTTATTTGCTGTTTCATTAGCTATTGCCTCGTCTAATGATTTTCCCTTGCTTACAAAATATATATCGACCTCTTTAGCCAAATCCTTTGGTCTCAACCAACTTTCTCCCATTTTAATATTGATGTAGGTTGCAGTGTCCCTATCTAATGTTTGAAAGATTTTGTCAGAAATCATTAGTTGACATAATGTGTCGAAATCTTGAGCCTCACGCAACTGACAATAATATTTGAAATTTGCCGATAGCCTAGACGCAAATTGAACGTGCGATTCTCTAGACTCGCGTCGTGCTCTTCGAAAATTCAGCAAACATTCATATGCTGTTGGTTGATATTCTTTTAGCACAAGGTTTTTAATAATTTCATACGATTTTAACTCTTCATCACTAACATAAGATAATATATTTGTAGCTTTTTCTCCCAAAATGTTAATTAAAATTTCCGATTTGAACTTCTCAGGTACACTTTTTGTATCAAATGCTCTCTCCAGTGTCTGAAAAAACAAACTGAAGTTTTCTGACTTGCCGGGAATTGGAATGGTTAAAGTTTTTACACTGTTTATTAAACTTTCTAAATTTCCCGAACCCATCTCGACATCTGTGCTTGAGCGAGATTCATCTGTAGCAACGTCCTGCTTTCTGATTTTTTCTAATTCTAGTTCTTTTTCTAAGCGTGCTAATTTTAATTTTTCAAATTTCAGATTTTGTTCTGATTCTCTACCTTTTATCTCGTTCTCTTCTTTAGTTCTTCTCTCCTCAACTATAGAAATTAATAACCCCTTCAGAAATTCTGGATCATCTTTAAAAGCTTTACTATCCTCAGTCTTATTTTTTATTTGAATTATCGTTAAACCACCAGTTGGTGTATCTTCTATAGCACTAAGAAGTGCTACCAAATCTTCCTTTTTTGAATTCTTATACATTTTAGATTTCTCTCATATATTCATATATCTCCGGTAAAATTATATCTTTAATAAGATCAAATCAAACAGCTCCTACCTGTTTTTCATGAAATTTCTTTGCAGTTGTCATCAGCTTTGTCTATAGTCCTTTTCCATTCGCTCAGCTCTGGTTCTCGAAAGAGAGCGTGTTGTGAAGATCGCCGAGCCGTTGTATAAATTCACATCCAAACAGTAGATTTATCTTTTCAACATTAAGGTTTATTTTAAGACAGAACACAAACTACTACCGGACAATTATATATACAAATATTACAATATTTACAGTAACCAATTATATCAACTCAAGGATCTATCCTAAGAGCTTCGCTTACACGTCCGGAGTCTACAATCACCTCCGACGTTCTCCCTATCTACTTACTTTCTTCCTAGGTGGCGCTCTCTGGTCGTTCACTATTACTCGCCTGTCCCTACAGAGAGTACAAAATAATGCATCAATATTTAGAAACAATGTATTACTGCTGGTTAACTTTAACATTAGTCACATACTTGGATGATGATATACTGATTCTGAACGTTAACTTGCACAGAGTAAAAAATAAATTAACTCAATGTCTCTAAAGCTAAGGACCATAAAATAAATTACATAAATAAGTATTTTAACCACAAATAAATTATTTTACTGGTCAGGTGATTTATTTATATGATCTAGGTGAATTGTAGCAAATATGTTTCATCCGTTTTCTATGAAAGGTATGTTTTGAATGTATATAAAGGGCAAAATTTATCTAAGAGAAAAAATTTATACTTGCATAAAAGTTTTTTTTATAAAAATGCCATAGAATCTCTTAAGTTTTAGCTTGGTATAATAATTTATTAAATGTGAATCTTAAACTGATTACCTCTAAAGATTTAAAGATCATACATTTCTTCTTAGAGAGTCCTATACAATATATATGTAGTCCTATATAATTTAATCCAAATAACACAGCTCCAACAGCTGAAAATATTAAAAGAAACAAATAGAAAGAGCATAAAAAAAGTTTATAAATCCCTTTCCCCTGTATTACAACCCTAATAAACTACTTCATAAAACAGCTAAAAGATAACAAATCATTTAAATTTAAATAATACAGAGGTAAGAATAACAAAATATAACTCAAATTAAAATGTACGTTTGACAGATATACATCCGTTAAACAGAAATTAATAACATTTTTACTAATATTTTCAAACAAAAATGTTACGAAAAAATCATTTATTACCAAAACAAATAAATACAAAAAATAACAACAAAATGTATCATTTTAAGAAATTTTAAAATATCCGTTAGAACATTTACTAACAGAAGTAATGAAATTCTTTGGATTTTTCAAATAAAAAGAACTAGAAAATAAAAAACGAATAACAGTAGAACGAATAGCAGACCATCTCCAAAGTCCCAGACCACTGCCACAGTGCCAATTAGTTCAGATGGTCTGACGCCGAGGCCGCGCAACTCTACGCCAAGTTGGAGGCCTTTCAGAATTCTTTAGTCAATGGACCGTATCTTACAGAATTAAGAGTACGATTTCCGGAAAACTTATGAAAACGAGGATAAGATACTTAGCACGTAAATACTATTTTAATATACTTTTTATATGTAATAAAAAAGTGATAGTGGTCAAGTCTTTAAAAAAATTATTTTAGATTCAATAATTATGTGTAATAAGTTAAACTGGAAATCTCATGAAATCTTATGAAAACGAGGATCAGATACTTAGCACGTAAATACTATTTTAATATACTTTTTATATGTAATAAAAAAGTGATAGTGGTCAAGTCTTTAAAAAAATTATTTTAGATTCAATAATTATGTGTAATAAGTTAAACTGAAATAAAACCTCGTATAAAAACAAAATGATTAAAATAAAAGTTTTCTCTCATTTTTCCAACTAGGGAGAGAGCATTTCTTGTCTATGAAAAAAATCTAGACTTTCGAAAGGAATGGTCATCTGGTCAACTTTTTGAATCTCCAGTATCTGCCATATATTATCTATTTGGAAACCAACTTCAAGAAATATCTACAAATTTTAGGTAGAATTAAACAATGGTTAAATAATTAACTATAAAAGTTTGATCTACTTCGATAAGGACACGTCGCTATGTTTGTTTTTTACCCGCTGTAATAAGGTATAGCTACTCATTATTATTAGGCTCCTCCCACCACTATTTGACATAAATTAGCTAATTAAAAAAATTTCGGTCTAGTTTTGTTATAATTTGGGGGATAATGTGGTTTTATTGCCGTTTTCCTAGGTTGGCACGGTTGGCGACTTTTTTTTAGCGATAATTATTTTGATAATGTACCCATGCTGGCAACCTCTTTCCGCAATGTTACATGATTACTCAAATTTTTAAAATCATCACAAAAGGATGGTAGAATGAATGGGAAATATTTTTATTATAAATATGACATTTTTTTAGTTAATATATTAGTGAATAGATGGCGCCAACGAACCAAGTAATTTTTTCCTGATACTGTAGCGCCGAAATTTGAATGTAAAGAGACTGTGGTAGCACAAGCTCAATGATTTATTTTTAGTTTAAAAATCGTTTGCAGTTTGTTACAAATTTATCGTTTGCATATTTTGGTTTTTGATATAAAGTTTTGATAAAAATTAGTATGGAATAAAAAGTTGTTGTTCTAATAAGACTGGAAAATGTTTTGTTTCTTTTAATTGGATTATTATGCCTGATTAGGGGATAAGAATATAATATAGCTCAAACTAAGTGTATAATTAATTTAATATCGTAGTAATACGCGATAAGACATTCATTTTGAACTCTTGATCAATCAAGGTTAGGAAAATTCAAAGTGAGTAAAGTTTTATACGATAGTTTTTAGTCAGCCTGATTGTAAAATGGAACAACATTTATCCCCTATATAATAATAGCCTAAGTTATCTGTCCGCGAATTTATGAAGTGGTTGTACCTGGAATACATACAGCATTCATATTGGGTTTTTTATGAGTTAGGGTTAGTGAAATTTAAAGCGAGTTCGAAATCCACCTCATCCCCTACTTTTCGAGCATTTAATGCTATTATTTCAAGCCTTATTCTATACTAAATTCATTATTATAGGATGGCGAGGGCGGAGTGCAATATTTAAATTTCTGGACTGTTTTTACTTGACCTTTATATATGCTAACCATTTCCTTCACCACGTGTAAGCTGGCACATGGGGTAGAGTGTCTGCTCATTTGATCGTCGTACTTCTCAGATTAATGGTTATGCCCCCACTTAACCGAATTTTTCAAAATGTCTAATTATTTTAATAATTTCTGCTTTTTCTTTTGAATTCTTATTCCTAAAGTTGTTTTATTATTTTTAAATTTTTACAATTTTTCAAATTTTTATGATTTTTTTTTTTTTTTATTAAATTCACGTATTACCATTATTATATCACGCTCCATTTTAAAAGCAGGTGATTAAATGTATCGATTTATCACATAATAAATAGGTAAAAATAAAAAAATTTTTTAGCATTATGACATTATTCCTTTAATCATTTATTTTAGATTATTTAAATATCTTCTGCATTATTTCCAAACGTTTTATCACTAAACTTAGATATTACGTAAATAATTTTCTTAAGGTAATATTTTGTTGTAAAATAATTCTCAGCCAAACAACAAACCATTTTTTTTTACCTGCCTTAAAGGGTACTTTACAATTCTGGAATATTGGAAATTTTATTGATCCCGTCATATGACGGGCTATATGCTAGTGTAGATAATATTAGATTATTTAAATTTTTACCCAAACTATGTCAAAATAAATATATTTCCATTTTCCATATCAAAAGAAGAAAAAAATAGTAGTGATTGCTAATAGGTTTTATTTTTATTTTATTTTATTTATTTTTTTTTTTTTATAGTTCCTTCCCTTATATATAAATATTATGCTACTATATAGAAAAAACTTTTCCGTGAAATCTATCATTACATTTATATGAACTCTGAACTCTTCAGCGATGGATTTTTATGGTTTAAATTTCCTTCTGATATAGCTATACACAATAACTAGACTAAAGTAATTTAGTTGAAGCTATTCTGTAAATAAGAATCTGTTTTCAGAAAAGCGCCGTGAAGCGCTACATACGGAATTCTATCAACTTTTTTGGTTTTTTAATATTTTTAATGAGACAAGATAGAACAACACACAATTAAGGTTAAATAACTGCAAGATAGCTGAATGATGCGAAACCCAAAAAAATATTGGAAGCATAAATAATTTAAAATAAGGCAAATAGGATTTAAAATTTAGAATTTCGAAAAAATGTCCATGATCGGGGACAGAATGCGGTACCTAGAGCTCACAAGCTTCGACGCCCAACCGGTTAAAGAATTATTAAAACCAGGGCCAAGAGAAAACAAATTCAATGCTGGCCCAGAAAACGGTGTTTCACTCGCCCCTCCTCCGCTTTGATGGTGGTGAACATCTGAGTGCTGTTAATGATAAGCGCTGTTCGCCTTCTGGCAGAGCTTGGTATAGCAGGATCATAAGCATGAATGTTGTGAAGAACAGGATTCGGAAGAGAATCAATGCTGCGATGACAAGTAATTTTCACATGTAAACGGGGCTTCATCGTGCAGACTGGAAGAGAGCACTTCTACTCTAGTTTCAAATAGAATGATCACCTCCTCAATTGTTTGGATCTACATTTTGCGTCGATACTCACTAAAGTAGTGAATATGTATCCCTATATAGTTGTGAAGTATTTACAACTGGTGTGCTTATTCTGGAATTGCTATTTAAATATTCTTTTGATCTGTAATAAAAAAGTGATAACGTTCAAGTTTTTACAAAAAGTATTTTAGATTCAATAGTTTTGTGTAATAATAAGTTAAACTGAAATAAAACCTCGAGTCTAAAATCAAAACGATTAAATTAAAAGCTTTCTCTCATTTTCCAGATAGGAAGAGAACATCTCTTGTCTATGAAAGAATCTAGAGTTTAAAAAGGAATGGTCATCTCCTCAACATTTTAAATCTTCAGTATCAGCCTTATGCTATGTTTTGGAAACCAACTTTAAGAAATATCAACCAATTTTATGTAGAATTTAAACAAGTGTTAATTAGTTAACTATAAAAGTTTTCTCTATTTCAATAAGGACACGTCCCTATGTTTGTTTTTACTCCCTGTGTTAATGAATAACTGCTCATTACTATTAGGCTCCTCCCACATCGATTTGACATAAATTAGCTATTTAAAAAATTTAGAACTAGTTTTGTTATAATTTGTTAATTTTGATTAGTATCATTATTTACTCTTGAATTTATGTTCGTCTTCTTCTCAGCATTTAAAATGCAAAACAATATGTACTGGTGTGTATGTTAAAAACTATATACTTAATGTACGACATATTAGAGTAGAAAAAAAATTAAAAGAAATAAAACATAAATAATAAACAATTTCTTCGAAATTAAGAAATTTACGTATTATATAACTATATTGTAAGTATTAAATAAAATAACAGTCAGATAACAAAATATGACAATAAATTAAAATGTACGTTTGCAGTAAAACATCCTATGATAATCCGCTCATGTCACTGTAGTGGTTCATAAATATTCAACATGTGTTTTTATACATAAACTCCATGTATTCATTTCAGTTTTGAATATCGCCTGTTTTGTATTTTGTTTTAGTTTTGTGGCAACGTGGTACCACAAAAATAAAAAGTAATGTTTCAGCTGGTGATATTTTGTGTTCTTTTTTGCTTCTTTTAAAAATAGTAATTTAATGAAAACCGCTAAAAATAATTAATTGGTAGCGGTTTAAAATAAATTATTTTTTAAGTAGCAAAAAAGAACACACAAAATATAACCAGCTAAAACGTTATTTTTTGTTATTATAGTACCACGTTACCACAAAACTAAAACAAAATACAAAACAGACGATATTCAAAAATGAAATGAATACATGGAGTTAATGTATAAATACACATGTTGAATATTAATGACCCACTACAACACAAAATAAATAAAATTCTTATGAATATTTTGAAACAAAAATGCTAGAAAAAGATCAGTTATTAAAAGCGTGAAAACGATAAGACTAACAAAATGTAACAATTTAAAAAAAAAATAATCGTTAAATTCATTTTAACTCCATTTTAAGAATTATTTTTATTATTTTTTATATCTTTAAAATTGCGAAATCGTAACAAACCCGTCAAATTGATGCAAAACATAAAACATGATGGTTCCTTTCGTTTATTCTGTTTATATCCGTTTATTTGGATAAATATTCTCTCAATGTTAAAGTCAAGGTAATGGGTTTTACAGAGTACTTAGCGAAGTGTGGAAGTCTTTACTTTAATCTCCGAAAGTGTAAAAAGTCAAAACATCTATTTAGGCATGAATAACCAAGCAAAAATATAATATACTCCGGCAAGGAGGTGAGTACGTCGTCATAAAATGTCTCCCCCTCTGGCTCTGCTCGAGGAAGGTTGTTGCTTTAGCTTGCTCTGTGCTCGTGCTCTTGTGTTTTCTCAATGCGGTTCTTCTTCGCTGCCGCTCCGTGGTGTAGGCGTTGTATTTCTACGGTGGATTTTTCTCACGGTGCTGCTGTTCGCGTAGTGTATTACGATGAGTGATGTGATGGATGCTTCGGACATTGGGTCCGTAAGCTCCAATACTTCGTGCTCCTCTACCTCCTCTGTGAAAGGAGAGTTAGCCAATTATATCAAATAGTTTAACGAAGAATTTGATCCTCGGTGGGAATATTACGTCATCATTAAAGATTTCCTGAATTTCGCGGACGAGTTGCTCAACGACCTGACGACCATCATGAGGTAAGAGAATCTCTTAATACTGTTTTTAGTGCTGTAAGATGCAATTCTCATAAACTTTTTGATTACTTAGATAACATGTATTTTAAAATGTTTTTCAATGCATTACGTGTTATTATTAATGGTCATTTAAGTGTATACCATGTTGAAATGATTTGTGGTGAAGACGATGTCATTAGAATTATTGATAAACCCAAAAACCCTAAAAGAAAAAGAAAAACTCAAATGATAATGCAAATGTAAATGAAAATAGTGTAATTAATAGGACTAGTACCCCTTTACCAACTAGTAATAGATTTGAAGTTTTAAATAATGATGAAATTAATGTAACTAATAATGAAAATGTAAATGAAAATATGCAATATAAAAGTCTAAATAGTAATAAAAATGATAAGCCTAAAGAACCTTTAAAAACTAAATTCCCTTATCAGCTGTTCGTAGAAATCCCCAAAAATAGCAAAGTTTTACTGCAAAATCTCCATTCTTTAACGGACCAAATCCAAACTAAACTAAGTAAGAATAAAATTCAAATTAATACAAACTGCTTGGAGTCCTTTAGAAAAATACAAAACTACTTGAAAGAAAGCAAAATCCCGGCCAGGTCCCTAGATCTTAAATCAGAAAAACCTAAAAAATTTATTATCCGAGGACTCCCGATCGATACTGACCTAGAAGATATTAAAATAGCTCTAAATAATATTAATATAGAACCCCTAAAAATAGCTTACCTAACTAATAGGAAAACAAAAAAGCCAATGCCTCTCTTCTTAATAACTTTAACTCCTAATTCAGCTATAGATAACTTAAATAAAATTAAAACTATAAACTATTTAAGTGTAACCTTTGAAAAGTATAATAACGTAGGTGTCCCTCAGTGCTATAGGTGCCAAGAATTTGGTCATTCTTCCCTAACTTGCAACCTCACCCCTAAATGTCTTAAATGCGGGCAAAATCATCTAGCTAAAGAATGTAAAATAGATCCTTCTAATTTTAAATGTGCGAACTGTGGTGGGAACCACACAGCTAACTATAAAGGATGTAGAACCCACCCTTCAAACAAAAACAAAACTGAAAAACCTAAACGTCCCCAAACATTTATTCCTGCTCCTATTCCAGCCACTAATGCCTGGACTCAAAGGGCAAATAAAATAGTTACTAGTGCCCCCTCCCCAAGAATTGCTGTCCAAACCTCTGAGTTAAATAAATCCCCAACTAAAGCTAAAAGTTTCGGTGAAGTAGTTAGTAGTAATAATGATAAACCTAAAAATAATAAACCTCAAAGCAAAGTAGCCTCTAGCAGTAATAGTAATAATAAATCTAATGAAAATAAAATTAATATTAATAAAAATAAAACCTCTGGTCAAGAAGGTATAGGAGAATTGTTTAAATTAATAGTTGATTTTATGAAAGATTATAACATTAAAGATATAATAAATTTAATTAAAAATGTAGCTAAAATAATGAAAGAGCAAAATGATCCAATTCAAAAACTTCCGATGGCCTTCGAAGTCATCGCCGATTATTTCAACAACCCCCAAAATGGATAAATATCAATGTCTCTCCACCCTCAATATTTTATTTTGGAATGCAAACGGCCTCGGTAATAAAATTACCGAACTTAGGAATTATTAAGAAGATTCTGATATAGATATAGTATTAATACAAGAAACTAAATTATAACCGGATATTAGGTATAACATTGCTAATTATTTACTTTACCGTAAGGATCGTGCTATGGAAGGCAAACACGCTCAGGGTGGCCTTGTCATTTATATCAAAAGATCAATTAATCACTAAGCTGTATCTGACCTTGTTTCGGACGTACTTGAATCCAATTCTGTAATGGTTTTGCCTGACAACAATAACAAAATTCTAATAACTAATGCTTATTTTAAAATTGGTAGAGGTTTCCCTAAAGATGATATTCTTAAAATTCTTAATTATTCTAACTCTTCTGTTATGGCTGGTGACTTTAATGCCCGTAACAAAGCCTGGAACTGCTATAGTAATAACAATTACGGCCGAGAGCTTCTAAATTTAGTCACCGATAATACTGATGTTAACCTTCTTCACCCCCCACCCCCACACTTACTCATTTTTCTACAGGACGACCATCCACTATTGACCTTCCTCTCATCAAAAACGTACCCTTTAAATGTAATGTTGAAACTCTGGATATTTTTGACTCAGATCATTTGCCAGTTCTTCTGACAATCGATCTGCAGTTGATTACCTAAGTTTCTGAGCCCACCACTTATACAAATTGGCGTCAGTTCCAGGAAACACTTGCCTCTGCTAAATTATTCTTTCCTATTATCAGATCTACTAATTGTATAGAAAATGCTGTAATTAACTTAACTGACACTATTAACGCAGCTAAGAAAAGTTCTTCCCATATTCTTAAAAAACCAAAAGTTCATAAATTACTTACCCATATTAAGAATTTAATTAATAATAGAAATGCAGCACGTAAACTTTATCAATATCTTCGTACCCCTTCCTCCAGGCAAGAGTACTTTGTTCTCAAGCGGACTGTCAGAGAAAAGATTCAAACTTATAGACAGAAACAATGGTCAGATTTCATAAGTAACCTTACTACCGAGGACAATTCTTTATGGAAATTTCAGAAGCGTCTGAAGGGTAATGGTTATAACAGCATACCTCCCATCCACGGATTAAATGGTGTAGCATTCGATCCGGCTAGTAAAGCAGAAGCGATCGCACAAGTATACGAAACTCAGTTTGCGAATAACGAGGATCTAGAAGACGAGGACCACGACCGCCAGGGTATTAGTACAGTAAATAATTTTCTTAGTAACCCTCCAAGTAATGAATTAACTCCGGTTACTATCGCAGAAGTTGCTTTAATTATTAAAAATCTTAAAAATAATAAATCTCCTGGAATAGATGAAATCTCAAATAGATGTATTAAAAATCTACCTCCTAATATATTAATTTATATAACTACAATAATTAACTATATGATGAAATTTAAATATTTTCCTAATGCTTGGAAAACTGCAATAGTGTGTCCTATACCCAAACCTAAAGCTAATTTAACTTTTCCTGCTAGTTATCGCCCAATTAGTCTCTTGAGTTGCCTCAGTAAAGTTGCCGAGCGAGTGATATATAACCGCCTCCAATTCTTCCTGCAGGGAAATAATGTGCTAATTCCGGAGCAATTTGGTTTTCGTAACCAGCACAACACCTCTCATCAGTTGCGTCGTGTAGTAGAACTCGCTAGCGAAGGACTACAATCACGTAAGCCAACTGGCGCACTCTTCTTAGACATCGCAAAGGCTTTCGACCGCATCTCGCATGTAGGCCTCATTTACAAATTAATCCAGCTTAAAATGCCTGACGCTTTAATACATTTCTTACACAATTACCTTTGCGATCGTCACTTCACCGTCCGCATACAAAACACTTTCTCCACTTTAAAATCAATAACGGCAGGTGTACAGTAAGGCTCCATCTTAGGTCCCACCCTGTTTAATATTTATATTAATGATATTCCTAGAAATGATTATACTTCTCTAGCCTTGTATGCGGATGACACGGCTATAATTGCTTCAGCCCCACACGTAAACTCTGTTGCTAGCTACATTCAGTCACACCTGGACACTCTGGAAGAATGGTTTATTAAATTTAAAATTAAAGTTAACCCCTCTAAATATAATGCTTTATATTTTACTTGTACTTACAAAATTCCCCCTAGTTTATATGTAGGCAATTAACTGGGAAAACTCTGTAAAATATTTAGATGTTATATAAGATAAAAAAAACTAACCTGGCGTCCTCACATAACGGAAGTCAAAAATAAAATAATAGGAAAATTAGATAATTTAAAAATGCTTCTTATTAGTAAATAATTAAATAATAAAAATAAAATTCATTTATATAAAACAATAGTCTTACCGCTCTTTACGCAGCTCCGGTCAGGTCGTTTGCCGCGAAGTCTTATTTGAATGTAATAGAAAGAGTACAAAATAAATTTATGAGGCGTGTTAGAGGTGCACATCGATATTTATCCAATGAAGTAATAAGACGTGATTTCAATATATTAACGTTCAAACAATCTTGTGTTAAATCTTCTCAAAATTTTTACAATAACCTCAACAGCATCCCGAATGAAATAATAGCTGAACTTCCGGATTACGATCACAATAGCCCATCTAAGATACGCCGGACTCGCGCTGCTTTGATTTCCTGACAATAGTTATCCTACCTTAATCTTGTCCTTTCAGTGCTTATTACTTCATCCCCTTCCCTTTTATGTTGTAACGTAAATGTGTTGTGATGTGATGTGATTAAAAAGAAAAAAAAACAAAAACATATATTTATGTGAATTTTTTATTATGGAGTAGAAACTGTACCTAACTGTGTTTGATGTTTTATTTACATCGTAAGACTAAGTTCTAGTGTAAAACCTAACTGTGCCTACTAATTATATATTTTCTTTCAGGGTATTAATACTTATGTTTGAGTATTTCAGGTACGTGACTACAACCACCAGCCCTTACGATTTCTCTTACCCACCTTTTAATGACCGGCATCTAAATTACTCCTTTCTAAATTCATAATCTTAATTTTACTTAACAGAGCTCATCTCCCTTACTCTCTATCTTTAGACCGGGGATAAGGCCTTCTGGCTAAGGAGCCCCATAACCGCCTTTAAATACGGGGGAGGCGAACGTCCGACGCATCCATCACCTCACTCATGATGACACAGCAAAAAAGCACTACGTAAAAGCACACCGAAAAAAAAACACCGATAAGCACCACGCCGACGCGGCAGCGACGAAGAACCGTACGGTAAGCACAAAACAACCGCACAGAGCAGATCGGAAATATATCCTTCCTCGAGCAGAGCCAGAGGGTAATCAAAGAAGTCAAAAACCACGAAGAAGAATGACGGTGAAAACACTATTTTAATATACTTCTTATCTATAATAAAAAAGTGATAGCATGACGTGTATACGAAAATTATTTTAGATTCCATAATTTTGTGTAATAATAAGTTAAACTGAAATAAAACTTCGTATAAAAACAAAATGATTAAAATAAAAGTTTTCTCTCATTTTATAGACAGGAAGAGAACATTTCTTGTCTATGAAAAAAAATCTAGACTTTCAAAAGGAATAGTTATCTGGTCAACTTTTTTTAATCTTCAGTATCTGCCATATATTATCTATTTGGAAACCAACTTCAAGAAATATCTACAAATTTTAAGTAGAATTAAAACAATTGTTAATTAGTTAACTGTAAAACATTGCTCTACTTCTATAAGGAGATGTCGCTATGTTTGTGTTTTACCCACTATATTAAGGTGTAGCTACTCATTATTATTAGGCGCCTCCCACCTCTATTTGACATGAATTAGATAATTAAAAATTTCTGTCTAGTTTTATTATAATTTGTTAATTTCGATTACAGACATTATTTACATTTGAAGGTAACTTATGATGGTCTTCTGAGCCTTCAAAATGCAAAATAATATGTACCAGTGTGTAGGTTAAAAAGTATATACATAACGTACGACATTTTAGAGTAAAAGTAAAAATTAAATGAAATAAAACCTAAATCATAAACAATTTCTTCGAAATTAAGAATTTTACGAATCAAAAAACTATATATTCTACTTATTAAGTAAAATAACAGTAAGATAACGAACTGTGACAATAAATTAAAATGTATGTTGACATAAAAACATCCACTGAATGCACAAATAAATAAAATTCTTATGAATATTTTGTAAGAAAAGTGGTAGAAAAAGACCAGTTATTAGAAAACAATGTGAAAACAATAACACTAACAAAATGTAATAATTAAAAAAAAAAATAACCACAAGAAAATTAGCGAACATAAAGTAATAAATATCGGTAAAGATGCATTACAGACGCCAATGACGCACTTTGATCCCTTCGGCAAGACAGAAGTTCTTGCTAATACTTTCCAAAATCAATTTGCCTCCAACGAGGACATAGTGACTTTGCTAAGTTCCTTGATAGTCCGAGCCATTTTCCAAAATTTGAAATTTTACGCGAGCCACAATTAAATACATACTTAAAAGGCATGCAAAAAAAGGTATTTTAAAAAAATTATACAGAATTATATTTATTGAAAGGTATTTGAAAGTTCTTCGTCCTTAATTTTTTCAAGGAAATTTTTCAATTATCGATGATTTTTGGCTTTGGTATGAATGTAATTTACAATGTGTTACACCATTTTCATAACATCACGATATTTTAAATATTTTGGAACGAGATGTTCTCGGTGAATTATGCAGTGAATCGATATGAATTGTGGAATTTGAGAATTATTTATTAAAAGGCCAATAATACTGATTTTTTTTTTACCCAGGCTTGCTGGAGTTCCATCAGTTGTAATAGTTTTTTAAAGTTTAATAACACAAAAATGAAAAAGGAACTTGGATACATTTATCGAGAGCCACAAATAATCCTTCAAAGAACCGCATGTGGCTTGCTAACCGCACGTTGTCTACCGCTGTACTATATATTCATTTCAGATATATTAATAAAATGTATCTAATTTCATGACAAATTTGTGATGTTGTTGAGATGGATGGGAAAAAACTTTCGTGTAACAATATATTCCCTATTGAATTAAAACACTTTTAGTGGTCCTGCCATCTATAGGTGGCATCTAAAGTTAAATAATGTCATGGTACTAAGATAATATCGAATTTGAAATCATTCTACAACATTTAGTAATTATTTTTGTTTCTAAAATAATAACAAATAAGGTACAGATGCATTATAGCCGCCGGGTTTTTTTCTCGCCAAACTTGGCGATTTTGTGTGACAAATTTGGCGATTTTTGGGGCGATGACTAGGTTGCTGTATATGCCCTAACTTTGAGAGTGGAATATGGAAGCTATTGGTGCACGTGATTTCTGACGTCATTACCCGGCAGAGAAATATGGAAGCTATTGGTGCACGTGATTTTTGACGTCATTACCCAGCAATCTATGCAAATTTTCTGTTTTAAATATTTTTTTCGTTCCAGACTTTGGATTACTAGGTTGTCTCGTAGGTAGGTAAGTTATTTTTGGTATTTAGTTATGGATGTTCTTATTTCGGTTTTAACAATTTGTCGCATTGTGAAGAAATATCAGGAAATTCTTAGACCTGAGGTTGGATTTGCATTTCATTCAAAATGGCACGTTTGTGGGGATGATGGAATTCCGAATTTGAGTTTTTTTTATGTATTTGGTTAGTGTAATTTAGTTATGACAAGTGAAGTTATTTCGGTTTTGAAATTGTTAAAAAATATCAAAATATTCTAAATCAAACAAGAAGTTTTGGTTTGGAACATTTTGTTTTTGTTGTTATCATTTTCTGGGATTTAGTTAATTTAGTTATGACGAGTACGTTATTTCTGTTTTGAAATTGTTAAAAAGTATCTAAATATTCTAAACCAAACAAGATGCTTTGGTTTGGAACATTTTGTTTTTGTTCTTATCATTTTCTGGGATTTAGTTAATTTAGTTATGAGAAGTGAAGTTGTTTCGGTTTTGAAATTGATAAAAAATATCAAAATATTCTAAATCATACAAGATGTTTGGGTTTGGAACATTTTGTTTTTGTTCTTATCATATTCTGGGATTTAGTTAATTTAGTTATAACGAGTAAGTTTTTTCTGTTTTGAAATTGTTAAAAAGTATCAAAATATTCTAAACCAAACAAGATGCTTTGGTTTGGAACATTTTGTTTTTGTTCTTATCATTTTCTGGGATTTAGTTAAGACGGGTGCAGTTATTTCGGTTTTGAAATAGTTTTTAATGTATCAGGATATTCTAAGTTAATTGGTTTGGAACATTTTTTTGTTCTTTGCACAAGGGGGGGGGGTTGAGGGGGAGAAACCCCCCCCTCACATGTTAGATTCTTCATAATATTAGTGCTTATTAAAATGATATATATTGTGTTTACTCTGTTGACACATATCATAAATATTACTAATCTGTTATTTATTTTTTAAAAAACGTAAAAAATTATGATTATTATGCTAATTTTATTTTAATAATTTAAATTGTTAATCTTGTTTCCTTTTAAAGTTTAGTTTTGTTAATGTTGTGTTTCAAGTATGCCACGTGACCGCCGCCATGTTTTTTTTTTTTTGGTGATCTTTCAGAAATCACGCACCGCCGCCATGTTTTTCTACTTGGCGACTTTTCAAATCATGCGTTTTTCTAATGGTCGCCAAAAAAAACATGGCGGACGGGACCGGCGGCTATAATGCATCTGTTCCACAAATAAATTTTATAGCACTTTAAAGGCAAAAGTAAAATTCCTTTTTGTATGAAATATTAGTCTATTTGTGTTTAGAAATATATAAACTCAACTGAATTCAAAGTAAGTTTGGGAAATAAGGAAAAAAAAAATATTAATTATGTTTAAAAATCACAGGAAATGAGAAATTTACAAAAACTTGCATACATTTAAAAAATTAAATATTAATTAAATATTTTTTAACAAAATTCGAGAGTTTTAAACAGTTATGAAATTTTGGTATTATCTACATTTCTATTATTTAATTTATAAGATCATAAGGGAATTTCTTTAAGCAATAATTTTCTCGTTTTATAAATTTTAAGGTTTAAGGTTTATATTAATACTTTATTTTTTTAAATAAAATTATTAATATAATTATAAAAATAAAATATACCTACAGAATTTTTAAGGTTTACATACGATTATCTTTCTAAAATAAATTTGTCACTGTACAAATAAATAAAAAGATAAAAGTAAATTCAATAATTTTTTTTTATTTTCTTTTTTTATTCTGGCAAAAGCTAGAGCAATCTCTAACCGTTTTAATTGAATTTTTTGTTAATTATTAATCCATTTAAATGATTGGTAACAATTCAGTTTATTATTTAAAAACATTCTTAACATTTTTTAATTTAAAATATTGGGTGTGATATTTATCTTTTTTGTGTTACAGTTCATTCCTACAAATCCCACAAAAAGGTCAATTTATATAACACAACCTAAATAAAAATTTACTAGGCATGTATTTTAAGTTATATATCTGCACAGGTACATTTGTCAGTGAAATGTACTATATATACATTCATACGTATTTGTATAAATAAATATATATATATATATATATATATATATATATATATATATAAATATATATATATATATATATATATATATATATATATATATATATATATATATATATATAATATATATATATATATATATATATATATATATATATATATATATATATATATATATATATATATATATATATATATATATATATATATATATATATATATATATATATATATATATATATATATATATATACACATACATGCATACATACATACATACATACATGCACAAATTATAAATTTAATTACACACTGGTAATCTAATAAAGAAATATTTCAAATATAAAATGTAATTAAAATACATTAAGTTATAATATAATTCCTACTTAGTAAATATTTATGTTTTTAGTGTTAATACATATTTGCATAAACATGTTTAAACAATTATGATTTACTTTATCAACAACATTTATAACTTTTCCAATGTAATATTCTGTTTGTGTGTATTTTTCAATGTGTTTTTTTTTCTTAAACTCATTTAAAAAATATTTAAATATCAACCCATACAAATTGTGAAAAATACATCGAGATAGATTCGTTGAAATAATTAGGACTTTGATTCATTTTATATTGGAATAATAATTACTTGCTAATATTCTTACACTTACTTTATTAGTCCTAAGATCTAGAAAATTTTCTGTAAACTTTACACAGAGTGTCAAATTTTTGTTATTAGTTTCAAATTTAAAATCTTTAGAATTTATATAAATAATATTTTTGATTATATTTGTGATTTACTTCAAATATATTATCTATCCTTTTATTTTGGAAAAGCTTTATTTTACTTTTATTCTTTTCATACAGATAGCAGCACCATATCTCCTTATGTAGCCTCCACACTATGGCCAGTTGTTCACTACTTTCTGATGGTGAACTCGAACGATGGTTCACGGGTCGCATCTACATGCTGGGCCACTGAATGAGCTGAGCGCATTCATTCGTCCATAGGGTCTACTGCTCACTTAAGTTGCGCATCTGGCTGCCTTTGATCTTTGGAAAAAAACCACCTCCGAAGCCATCGTCCGCCAAGGCTATTTTATCGTCTGCCGCCATCGGCCACGATAAGCCAAAGCCCCTTCAGACTGATGGAGGGGATGGCAAGTGGTGATGGCTTGCAGTGGACTATAGTGTGGAGGCGCCTTTAAATTTCTATTGGTGTAAAAACCAGGGAGAAACGTGTAGCCAATATAATATATTTACACTGTTAAGATAAAAACTAAACATAAATTTAGGGAAGTCTGTTGAATCCGATGGGAGTTCTTGCTAAAGTAAAAAGAAAAAGCAAAATTTATTAAAAACAACACCATTTGGTAATGTTTAGGTGATTACTTTATTCAAATTAACAAACATCATGAAAGGGAGATAATATATTTAAGTAATATAAATTGTAAGTAAGATTAAATTTAAAAATTTTTCTTTTATTTTGAAAACGTTTAATTTAAAAACAAATAGGTACAGATGCATTATAGACGCCGTGTTTTTTTGTCGCCAAATTTAGCGATTTTTTCGCGTTTTTATGGGACATGAGTGGGTAGGTGTTTGCCCTGACTTTGGTGCTGGGGTATGGCAGCTCTAATGTGTTCTTGCACCCCATTGGTGCACGTGATTTCTGACGTCAGTACCCTTACATCTTAGCTGTTCGTTTGGTTTTTTAGTTGTTCTTTCGGCTTCTCTTTTCTAGGTCAGGTTGTATCTTTTATTATTCTCATTATCTTCTGGGATTTAGTAAGTAATTTTTTATGTTCTTTTCATTTTCTGGGTTTAATTATTTCGGTTCTTATTTTACTATTTTTGAAATTGTTAAAAAGTATCAGGATATTTTAAATCAAGCAAGATGTTTTGGTTTGGAACATTTTTGCTTTTTCTGATTTTCTGGGATTTAGTTATGACGGATGAAGTTATTTCGGTTCTTACTATATTTGATATTGTTAAAAAGTATCAGGATGTTCTAAATCAAACAAGATTCTTTGGTTTGGAACATTTTTGCTTTGTTCTTATTTTCTAGGATTTAGTTAATTTAGTTATGACGGTTGAAGTTATTTCGGTTCTTATTTTTGAAATTGTTAAAAAATATCAGGATATTCTTAGGTGTGAGGTGGGTTTCGCATTTTATTCTAAACTCCAAAAGTGTGAGGGAAACAACGGTATTCCAAATCTGAGTTTTTTTTTTTTTTTTTTTTTTTTTTTTTAGGGGGGGGGGGTAAAAACGAATTATTTCAAAGTTTTTTTTTTGAGGGATGTATTAGAGTTAAAGAATGTTAGTGGCTCTACCCTTAATAATTTTCATCTGTTATTAAATTTATTTTTAATTTCTTTTATTACAGGGGGGTAGGAAAGGGGGGGAACCCCCATCCCTCACGTTAGATTTTTTATAATATCAGCGCTTATTAAAATACTATATATTGTGTTTATTCTGTTGATATATATCATAAATATTAGTAATATGTTATTTATTTTTTTAAATAATGTAAAAAATGATAATTGTTATGCTGATTTTATTTTAATAATGCTTTAAATTGTTAATCCTTTTTTATTCTTTTGAAGTTTAGATTTGTTAATGTTGGGTTTCAAATATGCCATGTGACCGCCATGTTTTTTTTTTGGGTGATCTTTCAGAAAACGTGTACAGCCGCCATGTTTTTCTACTTGGCGATTTTTCAAAACACGCGTTTTTCTGTTGGTCGCAAAATTAAAAAAAAAAAAAAAAAAAAAAAAAAAAAAAAAAACATGGCGAACGGGATCGGCGTCTAAATGCATCTGTTCCAACAAATAAACACGGAGTCCACTCTATGGTGATAATTTAGCATGCCTCTATAAATTCGTACCAAATTATTTATGTGTATTTTTATAAATATGGAGCAGGAAGTGTACCTAACAGTTTATTGATGTTTATTTGCCAGTAAGACTCCATCTAGTGTTTCGCACCGTCTGTACTAATTAGAACTTTCCTTTTCAGGGTAATAATCTATTTTATTGTACCGTTCCAGGTACTTACCACAGAAGTTAACAGCTTTAACGCATTTCCCCTTAACTAGCTTTTCACGACCGGCACCTTTAAATTACTCCTTTCTAAATTTTAAACTTAATTTTACCTTACAGATGTCCGTTTATATATCGGAGGAGGTACCAATTTATGAATAAATAATTCCATGAAATCTGTCATCGTTGGGCGTATTCAATAATAGATTTTGAAACACCAAATATTCAAATGATCAAGGAGATCTTTATACATAGTGCCTCTGTGTTTGCATGTCTTAGAAATTCGTACACAGTTCTGTTCTAATCTCGGCGATATTTTCCACAATTTTTTTACTTCTTTACAAGGCTTTCACAGACGAGATCTTCTTGAGGACAGTAGGACTACTGTGTATTATAAATTGTCTAGTTCAGATGATCTGTTAAATCTCTAAGCATAAATAAGTGTTCTTGTAAGTTTATCTATCTGACAAACCCGATATTTCTATGTATACAAAAGACTAAGCAGCCGTGCGCCGCAATGCTTTACTGACAATAGATTCTCTACCTTAATTACCCTATTAACTCTTATTACTTCATCCCCTGTCACTCTTGTTATATGTTGTGCCGTAAAGTTATGAGTTGTAGTAAAAAAATATGTGTATTTTTATTATTATGGAGCAGGGTAGTGTACCTAATGTTTTTTTATGTTTATAATTTGACCGTAAGACTCCATCTAGTGTTTCGCACCGTGTATACTAATCAGAACTTTCCTTTTCGGGGTGTTTATCAGCTATTGTTGTATCTTTACAGGTACTTACAACATAAGTCACAGCCCTCACTGATTTCTCCTTACCCACCTTTTAATGTTCGGCATCTCTTAATTACTCATTCCCTAAATTTATAAATTTAATAGTACCTTACAGTTTTTATCTTGCTTACTTTCTACCTTTAGGATCGGGGATAAAGCCGTCTGGCTAAGGAGCCCCATAAACGCCCCTTCATATCGGAGGAGGTGTATACAAAAGAGGGTCTATTGGTTTTCATATCTGAAAAATCTGTCTATAATTTTTTTCCGATTTCGACAAAATTTTGCATAATTCTTTATCTTCTTGATAAGAGTTTCATTAACGAGATATTTTTGAGAACAGTATGATCACTGTCTACTTTGAAGTGTATAGATCAAATGATCTGGTAAATCTCTAGGCATAGATAAGTGTGCCTGTAAGTTTATCCTTCTGACAAACCCATCTACAGTTTTGTTCCAATCTCAAAGAAAGTTGTTAGAATTCTTGAGCTTATTTACAAGGCCTTCACTGACGAAAAGTACTTGACGAAAATAAGATCACTGTCTACATTAAATTGTTTAGTTCATATCATCTATTAAATCTCTATGCATAAAGAAGAGTGTCTGTAAGTTCGTATATCCGAGAAATTCTTTTAGAGGTTTCGTTCCAAAATTTTGAATAATTCTTGACATTTTTGACAAAGGCTTTCAGTGACGAGATCTTTTTGAGAGAGTGAGATCACTTTGACTTTAAATTTACTTGTTAAGATGACCTAAGAAATCTTTATATATAAAGAAGAGTGTCTGTAACTCCCTGAAATCTGTCTGCAGTTTCGTTTTGATCACGACTAAATTTTGAAGAACGCTTGACTTTCTTGATAAGGCTTTCGCTGACGAAACATTCTTGAAGAAAGTAAGATCACTGTCTACTTTTAATATTCTTGTTCATATTATCTAGGAAATTTCTATACATAAAGAAAAAATCGTCTCTCTTAGAAATCCCTCTACATTTTCACTCTGAACTCGAATATTCTTGGCATTCTTCAGAAGGCTTCAACTGATGAAATCTTTTTGAAGAGAGTAAGATAACTGTCTTTTTTACATTTCATCTGCACTTATTGACGAACAAATTCCGTAATTAATGGAGATACATTACAAAACTTTTAGAGAGATTATTTCTTGACACTGTAAAGAGTACACTTCTGAAACATGTGACTCTCTTAGAAAGTGGCACCCCGGTGTCAGAGAATCCAAACTAAAGCATGGTTACTAGATAAATACCTTTATCGCTCTTTGTGTAACAAATGTGTAAAGGTGCTTATATACGTTTCATTCTTTCTTTTTTTATAAATTGAGCTATTAAAAACAAAACCAATCATAATTGCTTTTCTAGAATGTTTTAATGAAGATGTTTTAAATCTGTAATATATTCTATATACTTAGCTTATTTAGTATATATTTAATACAAATTTATCAGTTATAATTAATTCACAAATATTTATTTTTTAATCGGCTAATTTCTTTGAATAATTTCGTTTATCTAACATTGATACTATTTGTGCAGAGATTGAATATCAATTATGAAATTTACCCTTTTAATTGATCTTTAAACAGTGTATTTTTCTATAAATTTAAATATTTCTGAGAATATTCTGTGTATTAATTGTGTAAAAGCTTCCTGCTTTTACATCAAAATTACTATATAGTATTATTTTGCTATTTTTATTTGCTATCAGATAATATAAAAATTCAAATAAAAAAGGGATGTGTTCTTTTTTTATTAAGAAAACAAAAATTGAATACATTTTTTTATTGCAATAATAATATTTAAAAAAGTAATTGATTATTATATCTACAAAATTTCATAAGTTCTCTTCATTCTTTCCACTGAATCTAAAACAAAGAAAATACTGATATAAATTTTAATAAATATAAAACTGCACTATTAACATAAAAATTTCATTAAAATTTTTCATCTCCAATTCTTGATCAGATAAATTGCACAAAATCTTTACGTTTTATTATTTACCCGCTTTTTATGCATAAATTCAAGTTTAATAATTTATTTAGTGATGAAGTATTACTATTATATGAGCTTTTATTACATGCATAAATATTATTGCCCTCTACTTTTTCAATAGACATAAGAGGATTAACAATCTGACTGCTCAATTTTTAGACCGAAATTGCTTTAAAAATGACATATTTTTTTATTGCCTATTTCAAATCTGTATATTTTGGAGAATTGAAAAATGCATGGTTTTTTTCCAGGAAATATTTTTTTATATAGAATTTTATCCTTAGAAAATAAGTATGATTAGAAACTAATTTCAGATGATTTCACCAAAATAATTCTTTTTAAAATAAATTTCAATTGAATTACTGTTAGTTTCTATTTATTGAAAAATATAAAAAAATAAAATATACAAAATTTAAGAATATATAAAGGACTGACTAAAAATATCTTAGAAATGCAGTTTAGCATGATAGAGTTTGAAGCAGGGTTCAAGGCAAATTTCAACTTCCCAGTCTTTGCACCAGATTCGTGTTTCTTTGCAAATTTTTTTTCCATTTGCATATTTTCTTGAACAGCATACACCACACTGTCTTCGAGGTTATCTTTTTAAGGGGTTAGGTGGTATGTGACTTGGAAAATAACGAGCTATCGATATCAAAGGGTTCCAAGTAGAACTCTGTCTTCCAGGAAAACCGTTTGAGTCCGAATTTTTTTCGATATTTTCTTCAACAAATTTCAAACGAAATTCCAAAAGTTTTATAGTTTGTGTAGGGTTTTGCTTTTTGTAAAGTACATAGGCATTCCACAAAGATTGATCTAAGAACCGCCTGAAAATTTTGATATAATACTTCCCCTGTTGTTTTCGAAGCGTAGGGTAGTAAAGATTCCTATTAATTTTGCACCATTGCCTAACGCTTTTCACGTTTATTGAATCATTATCAGATTCATCGCTAATTGAGAAGCAGTTCAAAACTTCAATATCACTATCTCAACGAAAATCGCTTTCAGAATCTGAATCAGGAATATTCACTCTGTCAATCGCTGAAAGTTTTCTAGCAGCCATTTATGATAAGACAACAGCGGCAAAAAGTGAGCGGTAATACTACGCGCCTTCAAACACGGCAATTAAATTGATAATGGTATCTGTTGGTCAAAACGTAAATTAAACGTCTAATACTGTATATGCTTTATTTAAGACCTTAAACGGGGAATAAACAGGATGCGCTCATCCATAAAGGAAGAAAAACACATGCCCGCGGAAATCGCGGGATAAGCAGAATTTGCTACATTTGAGTTGCCCGTGGAAATCGCGGGATGAGCAGGCAGAGGGGTTAATGATTTCTTGATAAATGAATCATTAATCATCAATGCTTCTATTAAATCATAGAAAGTAAAAGGAATTTTAAATGCTAATTAGTTTAAAAGTCTACGGTACATCCATGAACTAGGGTGAAACTAAGGTAGGCTGTTCTTAGCTGACAAATAAATTCTTTAAAATGGTTTCTTATTATACCTATACCAGTGATATAGCGAGAATTTATTTGCATAGAGGGTTCAAAAGTCTTAATCTAAAGTACAGTGAACAATCAATTTCATAAAAAAAAGTAATTTCATTACATACACATACACACAAACAAAATACGTACATATATACATAGGTTTCCTTGCATACATAAATATACTATAAAACAGATCAGTAATGATGTATGTAATTCCATTTTACTTGAAAAATATCTTTTAAATTATGCTGTAAGTTTTTAATATTGATATTCTTTAAATTTGCCTCGTAAATATTGAAGCATATTTAATTTATGCTCCTCAACAAACAAGCCAAATTTAAACTAATTTCATGAATAACTTGAAACATTAAAAGTCCAGAGATTTTTCTCGTTATATTGCTATTTAATCTAGACATATACAACATACCAAGTTATTAAAACAATGTGACGTCATCCCAAGTAACTGTTTTAAACGCAGTTTTCCTCGGTTAAAAGCAGGAGATTAAAATTTTCAATTTATCACATAATAAATAGGTGGAAATGAAATTTTTCTATCATTATGACGTCATTCCTTTATATATTTCATTTACTCATTTCTCATTTTATATTATTGAAACATTGTCTGCGTAATACGAATTCGATTTGACCTTTAAATTTAGATATAAAGTGATTAACTTCATTTCTATGTGACGCAAATTATAGCATTTTTATATAAGAACTAATTATAAATTTAATTCTTCGTTAATTTTTACGTTGGTTACTTGGTTAATTTTTGCGTTACGTATTTTTACGTTACGTTTATCAACAATATTCTAACAACAAAAAGTACAAGTTTCAGTGAATCTCATAGCCAAATAAAAACCTATCATTTTATATACTTGTATACTATAAAACAGATCAGTAATGCTGTATGTAATTTCATTTTTCTTGAAAAATGTATCTTTTAAATTATGCTGTTAGTTTTTAATAGGTTTAATTTTTGCCTCCAAAATGCTGAAGCATATTTACTTTATGCTCCTCAACATACACGCCAAATTTAAAGTAACTTCATGAATAACTTAAAAAATTAAAAGTACATTGAGAAAGAAAAGTCCACAGATTCTCCTCTTTTTATTGCTAATTAATATAGACATATACAACATATCAAGTTATGTATTAAAACATACATATACATATACACTTCATTAATTACCTTTCAAGTTTACTAAATTTCATTCAATTATGACTACAAATTATTTTGAAATTACAGATGACTGTTTTGCTGCTGAATAATTGGTTTCATAAATCTTCTTTTCTTGCATTTATGTTAGTCCATTAAATTATATTCCCACAAATAAAATGATTTAATTAATACAATATTTTAACTCAGTTATTATATACTGTTAAACATAAAAACTTAATTAACTACTGACGTTGAGTAAAAAAATATTTACTAAGTTATTATAGAGCAGAACCTTTTTATTTACTTTCATGAATGTCCTTTTCATTGTTCGTTACGAGCACAACAGCCCTTTGCTGGCCTTCAAACTTAGCTGCTTCAACTGTACACTCTTTCCAGCATTTAGCATGTATAGCTTCTAATTTCACTTCGAATCTACTCTTTTCATATCTAAGTACCGGGTGGCCATAATTAAACTGACAGTTCTCGCAGTGTTTTGTAGCGCGATCTATTTGCGAGAATGACGCCACATGTTATAGAAAGATTAAACAAAACGAGGAACAAAGGATTCCGCGAAAAAACAAATGAGTTCCAAAAGTCACCACTAGGAGAATATTTGACGTTGTGTAATGGAAAATAGAGTGTTAACAAATGCAAATCAATACGGAAATCAAATTCTTAATTGTGCAAATGGATATAATGTGAAATTTGAATAAAGAATTTCTTCTGCTCAGCGTACGTGATATTACAGATCACGAGACTTTATCGGTGTTTATGTAGATTTTACACGCTTTGTTAAAAGTGTTGCCATATTGCACTTGAACGAAATCAGAAAATGTGCATAATGAAAGGTAATTTTATTCCGTATTAATATAATCGACTGGAAACAAAAACGTCATTCTCTTTGTACGGATGGAGCCTGCGACGCTTGGCAATAAATCTGGTTTTATCCATTTGGTTAAAAAAAAAAAAAAAAAAAAAAAAAGAGAGAGAGAGAGAGAGAGAGAGAGAGAGAGAGAGAGGGGGGGCTCCTAATGTTATTGTTACACTTTACTTTTTACATAGACATGCACTTTCTACAAAAACTCTTCCAACCAGCTTAAAAGATGTATTCTCAATAGTTATTAAAACTATGAATTCTATTAGAAGTAGAGCTCTTAATCATGGTCTTTTTTTAAAACACTGTGTCTAGAAATGAACGAAGAACTTGAGGTACTTCTGTACCATACGGAAGGGAGCTGGCTGTCACGAGGACAGGTTTTGAAACGAATTTTCATGTTGAGGCCACAAGTATCACTTTTTTTAGAAGAGAAAGATAACTCTTCGAGTATTTCAAGAAAAAGAATTTTATACGTAAATAGGCTTAGCTGGCAGACATTTTTAACCACATAAACGACATAAGTCTCAATTCAAGAGCCGGATACACCAATTATTGATGCCACTGAGAAACTACAGGCATTTTTATTGAAAATGCCGCTTTGGAAAATTAGAATTCAAAATGGGATATATGCAAACTTTCAAATGTTGAACGAAGTGCTTTTTAAAAATGGATCTCGCCAAGATTTTTTGGACTAAACTTTTTAAATTTTCATCAAGATTAGTTTAAACATTTTCCCAGTATTTTTAATAATTAGCAACTTAGGAATTAGAAAGTTTTGAAGCAAGAAAGTGTAGAGAATTTAAAACATGTATTTTATTTCTTTTATAGTTAAAGTTGCTTTCATAAACGTCAAATGCGTTATTCTCAGAACGGTATTTTTAATAAAATGTTGAAACTTAAAATGTCATTTCTCAAAAATGTCTTAAAATATTTTGTTGAAAAATATTATGAATGCTTTTGATAGTATTTACTGGTGAATGACCTAAAAGCCGTGACAGAACCGTGTACACGAGAGTAATGAAGCTCTAAGAGGCAACTGCTTTACATAACACGCCACGCCTTAATAAAATATATCAAGAAGAGCTAAAACAGTCTAAAAATTTGAATAATAAGCTCCGCCCTCACCATGAGAGCGGAGAGGCAATATTGGAGCAGAATTTTAATATCGTAATAACAGAATAAAAATCGGGAGAGGTACGAAACCTTTTAACAGTCTAGGTGTTTTGATAGATTTGAATGGTCTTTTCTTATCTGAACAATGAGAGAAAATTGTATTTTAATTATTTTGTTTTTGAACTCGAGATTTTATTTTAGCATAACTTATTAACAGCCGAAATTATTGAACCTATAAAACTTTTTGAAAATATTGACTGTTACCACTCTTTTTAGAAAATATTGACTGTTACCACTCTTTTATTAGAGATTCAATATTTAATTACAGTTTTAATTGTTTCTTGACAAGTTTATTTACATTATTTACAAATTTTAAAAAACGCTTTTCGCTCTCCTGCTAAAGCGTAGTAGTGAACAAGAAAGTTGTTCTTGGCATCTGTACTCGAAGGTGTTTCCTTCTTCCTAAAGACGAATAGAATAAATGTCTGTTAAAAGGTGTGATCATCACTATATATTAAATCTTTAGTATCAGCAAAATGTTATGTTTATCCATTTTTAAAAAGCACTTCGTCCTACATTTTAAAGTTTGCATATATCGCATTTTGAATTCTAATTTTCCAAAGCGACATTTTCAATAAAAATGCCTGTAGTTCCTCAGTGGCATCCATAATTGCTGTATTAGGCCCT
>CM063497.1:98897322-98913322 GCA_032207245.1 Pardosa pseudoannulata | reverse complement strand
CCTTTTTTCTATCATTTTTGTTTCAAAATATTCACAAAAATTTTATTTATTTTGTATTCAGTGGATGTTTTTCTTTCAACGTATATTTAATTTATTTTCATATTTTGTTATCTTACTATTGTTTTATTTAATACTTAAAATAAATAGTTATTTAATTCTTAAATTTTTTAATTTCGAATATATTGTTTATTATTTAGATTTCATTTCTTTTAATTTATATTTTTTTTACTCTAAAATGTCGTACGTTATAGATATCTCTTTTGACCTATACATTGGTACATATTGTCTGGCATTATGAAAGCTGCGAAGAGGAGCAACATAAGTTGCCTTAAAGAGTAAATAATGCCAGTAATTGAAACTAAGAAATCATAGCAAAACAAGACCAAAATTTCTTAAATAGCTAATTATTGCCAAAAAGAGTAAATAATATAAGTAATCGAAGCTAATAAATTATAGCAATTTTTTTTAAATAGTTAATTTATGCCAAACACAGGTGGGAGGGACCTAATAATAATGAAAAGCTATTCAATTACATAGGATGTAAAATAAAACAGGATGGGACATTTCCTTATCGAAGTAGAGCAAACTTTTATAGTTAACTAATTAACAACTATTTTCATACTAAAAATTTTTAGATATTTCTTGAATTTGGTTTCCAAAAGATAACATTTGGCTGATACTAAAGATTTAAAATGCTGAGGAGCTGATCACTCCTTTTAACAGTCTAGGTGTTTTGATAGATTAGAATGCTCTCTCTTATCTGGACAATGAGAGAAAAGTTGTATTTGAATCATTGTGTTGTGTAACACAAGATTTTATCTTAGCATAACTTATTAACAGCCGAAATTATTGACCTATTTTTTAAAAATCTTGACTTTTACCACTTTTTTATTACAGATTCAATGTTTAATTACCGGTTTGTATAGCAACACCTGAAGTTTGAGAATATACAGATGAAAAGGTAATAGTACGTAAGTGGCTTATCAGCTCAAGCGTAGTAAAGATCACAAGCGTGTAGAACCTCACTGGCATTTTGATCTCAGCTACTGCACGTACGTAAAGCGCAATTCGTCATTTGTTGATCTCATGAGTAAACTTGCCTCGTAATTTTAAAGGTCTCATAAGCATATTGTTTTTCCATACTGTTGGAGTATGTAAATGCTCATATTTAGGAAACTTTTTTTTTTTTTTTAACGATAAAATTAGATTTTATAACCGTGAATGACAATACAATGTATTATGCATTTTAAGAACTTTGAAGTAATTTTAAATGTAATATATTTATAAATAATTCCCTTCAATGTGGCTAATTATAATCTGTTTTGTCATTAAAATTTATCATTTTTAATGGGATATTTAGAATTAAAATGTATTTTTAGGAGTAAAATTGCCGAACCCGTTGGACCACTGATCATACAGGTTGAGGGATGAACAATTTTAAGGAGTGACATACTCAGAAATAATTGAAAACTGAGCTTGTGACGAATATGTCTCTAATATTTATATATCAAGTAGTGTTGTGAGGGGGGAATAAAGATAAAAGTATTAAATTTAAAAAAAAAAAAATTATTAAGAGTTAACATTTTATAAAATACAAAAGTAATCTAATAAAAAAAATATAATTCATTTTGTTAAAATTTTATCAGTAGCCGTATGGTAATGTTGAAAAATCGTCACATATAAATCTTTTATTATATACTAATCGAATACCACCATGTGCGTTCCTAAACTTTAAGATTCGATTAATTATTAATATGAAAATAAATTTTAGTTCGAAAAAAAAATCTCCAAAATTAGAATATAAAATAAATTTTAAATATAAAATCTAAACATAAAATATAAATACATGTTGTGATATAAAAAATAAAGTTTTAAAAAATATAAAATAAATTTCAGAGGGCACGAAAATTTACTAACTGTACTTATTTACTAATGCACTAACTGTTATATATTGCTGCTTACTTGACGACTTTTTTTTTCTTATGCCTGCTGCTTTAGTTAATGCTTTTTGTATGCATATCTTCTTGCCTCCGCCGTGTACGACCACAAACTGAGATCCCGTTCCATGTGGTGGGTTATGAAGTTAACCGATTGCACTAGGAATGTGTACCACGAGTCGAGACTTGTCTCTGACGTCACTCAACAGGTGTACGACAAGCTGAGACTGGATTTCGAATGCCGCCACCAACGTGTGAATTCGTAAACTTTAAGATTCGAATAATTATCCAATATAAAAAAAATAAATTAAAAAAAAATATAAGATAAATCTAAATTTGAAAAATAAATAAAAAAAAAATTAAAATGTAAATTAATTTTAAATATGAAATCTAAATATAAAACATTAATCTCCGAAGTAGTAAAACAAAAAAAATAAGTTTAAGTTTTAAAGTTATAAATTTCCAATTTATAAATATTACCATCCGAAATTAAAATATAAATTATTTTTAAATAAAAAATCTAAACATAAAAAATAAATTCAAGTTTAAAAAAATAAACTTCTGATTTATAAATATTAATCTCCGAAATTAAAATATAAAAATAGTTTAAGTTTTACGAATACCGCAACCACCACTTGTTTTCGTAATCTTTAAGATACGAATAATTATGAAATATAAAATTAAACTAAAAAAATAAAAACAAAAACTTTTAGTTTGAAAAAATACCTCCAAAATCAGAAAATAAAATAAATTTTAAACATGAAATCTAAAATAATTTTAATTGAAAAAAAAAAAAAATATTCGTAAATGAAATTAATTAAATTTAAGTATTAAAAAATCATATTTCCGAAAATAAAAGTTTAGTAAACGAATATAATAAGTGAATAAATTAAAATTATATAAAGTTTAGAAATTTTCTAAGTGTCAAATATATTATTCGTGGTTTCCATGAAATGTTTGAAAATTTTCCAAGTCCCGAATATATTCCTCGTGGTATCCACAAAAAGTTTTAAAAATTTTCTATATGAAATAAAACATAAATCTCTGAAGTTGTAATATAAAAAATTAAGTTTTAAAAAATATATAAAATAAATTTCCGAATTGTAAATATTAATCTCCGAAATTAAAATATAAAAATAATTTAAGTTTTAAAATTATAAATCTCCGAAATTAAAGTATAAAATAAAATTCAGTTTTAAAAATATAAAAATAATTTAAGTTAAAAAATATAAATCTCCGAATTTGAAATAAAAAAAAGGAAATTATATTCAAGTTCAAACACGTTTCGTAAACGAAAATAATAAGTGAATGAACTGAAAATAAATAAAGTTTAAAAAATATTCCAAGTCCCTAATATGTCCGTCGTGGTATACACAAAGAGTTGTAAAAATTTTCTAAGTGTGCAATATATCCCTCGGGTATCCACCAAAGTTTCAAACATTTTCTAAGTCCCGATTATATCTCACGTGGTATCCGCAAAAGTTTAAAGAATTTTTTAAGTGTCGAATATATTCCTTGTGGCGTCCAAGAAAAACTTTCTAAAAAAAAAAAAAACTCTAAGTACCGAATATATCCCTCGTGGTTTCCACAAAAAATTTCTAAGTGTCGAATATATCCACAAAAGTTTTCTAAGTTCCAAATATATTCCTCGTGGTATCTGCAAAAGTTTAAAGAATTTTCTAAGTTCCAACAAGTTCAAACACGTTTCGTAAACGAAAATCAATAGAAATGAAATATCGTTTCAGAAATTTTTACTAAGTTCAGAATATATCCCTCGTGGTTTCCACAAAAAAGTTACAAACATTTTCTAAGTCCCGAATATATCCCTTGTGACGTCCAAGAAAACTCTAAAGAAAAAAATCTAAGTCCCGAATATATCCCACGTGGTATCCGATAAAATTTTCTAAGTGTCGAATATGTCCAAAAAAGTTTCAGATATTTTCTGTATCCCTTGTCAAATTCCCGTATCCATACTATATCCCACGTGGTATCCGCAAAAATTTTCTAAGTGTCCAATATGTCCAAAATATTTTAACATATTTTCTGTATCCCTCGTCAAATTCCCGTATCCATACTATATTCCACGTGGTATCCGCAAAAATTTTCTAAGTGTCGAATATGTCCAAAAAAAGTTTCACATATTTTCTGTATCCCTCGTCAAAAGTTTTAATTATTTCCCGTATCCATACTATATCCCAAGTGGTTTCCACAAAAAGGTACAAAAATTTTCTAAGTCCCGAATATATTCCTCGTAGTATCCGCAAAAAGCTACAAAAATTTTCTAAGTGTCGAATATGTCCAAAAAAAAAGTTTTAATTATTTCCCGTATCCCACGTGGTATCCGCAAAAAGTTACAAACATTTTCTAAATCCCCAATCTATTGCACGTGGTCCAAAAATGCTCGAAAAAATTCTAAGTCCAAAATCCAACATTCTAAGTACAAAATTCTAAGTACAAAATCCGGTACTTCCGGTTTCCAAAATCCAACATGGCCGTACTTCCGGTTTCGACCCTGATACTTAATCCCCGCCCCTATGACGTCACTTAAGCTCCGCCCCCTTCCCCCCTATGACGTCACTTCCGCCTCACGGTTTACCCTGGTTACTACTTATGACTACAAATTTAGTTTGAAATTACAGATGACTGTTTTGCTGCTGAATAATTGGTTTCATAAATTTTCTTTTCTTGCATTTATGTTAGTCCATTAAATTATATTCCCACAAATAAAATGATTTAATTAATGCAATACTTTAACTCAGTTATTATACTCTATTAATCATAAAAACTTAATTAACTACTGACGTTGAGTAAAACAATATTTACTAAGTTATTATAGAGCAGAAACTTTTTATTTACATTCATAAATGTCCTTTTCATTGTTCGTTACGAGCACAACAGTCCTTTGCAGGCCTTCAACCTTAGCTGCTTCAACTGTACACTCTTTCCAGCATTTAGCATGTATAGCTTCCAATTTCACTTCGAATCTACTCTTTTCATATCAAAGTACCGGGTGGCTGTAATTAAACTGACAGTGCTCACAATGTTCTGTAGCGCGATCTATTTGCGAGAATGACGCCACATGTTGTAGGAAGATTAAACAAGACGGTGACGAAGGATTCCGCGAAAAAACAAATGAGTTCCAAAAGTCACCGCTAGGGGAATATTTGACGTTGTGTAATGGAAAATAGAGTGTTAACAAATGCAAATCAATACGGAAATTACATTCTTAACTGTGCAAATGGATGTAACGTGAAATTTGAATAAAGAACTTCTTCTTCTGCTCAGCGTGCGTGATATTAGAGATCACGAGACTTTATCGGTGTTTATGTAGATTTTACACGCTTTGTTAAAAGTGTTGCCATATTGCACTTGAACGAAATCAGAAAATGTGTATATTAAAATGTAATTTTATTCCGTATTAATATAATCGACTGGAAACAAAAACTTCATTCTCTTTGTACGGATGGAGCACCTGCGACGGTTGGCAATAAATCTGGTTTTACCCATTTGATTTAAAAAAAAAAAAAAAAAAAAAAAAAAAAAAAAAAAAAAAAAGAGAGGCTTCTAATGTTATTGTTACACATTGTTTTTTACATAGACTTGCACTGGCTACAAAAACTCTTCCAACCAGCTTAAAAGAAGTATTGTCAATAGTTTTTTAAAACTGTGAATTCTATTAGAAGTAAAGCTCTTAATCGTCGTCTTTTTAAAACACTGCGTCTAACAAATGAACGCAGAACATGAGGTACTTCTGTATCACACGGAAGTCCACTGGCTGTCACGAGAGCAGGTTTTGAAACGAATTTTCAGGTTGAGGCCAGAAGTATAACTTTTTTTAGAAACAAAGATAACTCTTCGAGTTAGCTGGCAGACATTTTTAACCACATGAACGACATAAGTCAAAATTCAAGGGCCTAATACAACAATTATGGATGCCACTGATAAACTACAGGCATTTTTATTGAAAATGTCGCTTTGGAAAATTAGAATTCAAAATGCGATATATGCAAACTTTAAAATGTAGGACGAAGTGCTTTTTAAAAATGGATAAACATAACATTTTGCTGATACTAAAGATTTAATATATAGTGATGATCACACCTTTTAACAGACATTTATTCTATTCGTCTTTAGGAAGAAGGAAACACCTCCGAGTACAGATGCCAAGAACAACTTTCTTGTTCACTACTACGCTTTAGCAGGAGAGCGAAAAGCGTTTTTTAAGATTTGTAAATAATGTAAATAAACTTGTCAAAAAACAATTAAAACTGTAATTAAATATTGAATCTCTAATAAAAAAGTGGTAACAGTCAATATTTTCAAAAAGTTTTATAGGTTCAATAATTTCGGCTGTTAATAAGTTATGCTAAAATAAAATCTCGAGTTCAAAAACAAAATAATTAAAATACAATTTTCTCTCATTGTTCAGATAAGAAAAGACCATTCAAATCTATCAAAACACCTAGACTGTTAAAAGGTTTCGTACCTCTCCCGATTTTTATTCTGTTATTACGATATTAAAATTCTGCTCCAATATTGCCTCTCCGCTCTCATGGTGAGGGCGGAGCTTATTATTCAAATTTTTAGACTGTTTTAGCTCTTCTTGATATATTTTATTAAGGCGTGGCGTGTTATGTAAAGCAGTTGCCTCTTAGAGCTTCATTACTCTCGTGTACACGGTTCTGTCACGGCTTTTAGGTCATTCACCAGTAAATACTATCAAAAGCATTCATAATATTTTTCAACAAAATATTTTAAGACATTTTTGAGAAATGACATTTTAAGTTTCAACATTTTATTAAAAATACCGTTCTGAGAATAACGCATTTGACGTTTATGAAAGCAAATTTAACTATTAAAAAAAAAAATACATGTTTTAAATTCCCTACACTTTCTTGCTTCAACACTTTCTAATTCCCAAGTTACTAATTATTGAAAATTTAGAAAAATGTTTAAACTAATCTTGATGAAAATTTAAAAAGTTTAGGCCAAAAAATCTTGGCGAGATCCATTTTTAAGAAGCACATCGTCCAACATTTGAAAGTTTGCATATATCCCATTTTGAATTCTAATTTTCCAAAGCGGCATTTTCAATAAAAATGCCTGTAGTTTCTCAGTGGCATCCATAATTGTTGTATCAGACCCTTGAATTGAGACTTATGTTTTTCATATGGTTAAAAATGTGTGCCAGCTAAGCCTATTTACGTACAAAATCTTTTTTCTTCAAATATTCGAAGAGTTATCTTTCTCTTCTAAAAAAAGTGATACTTTTGGCCTCAACATGAAAATTCGTTTCAAAACCTGTCCTCGTGACAGCCAGCTCCCTTCCGTATGGTACAGAAGTACCTCAAGTTCTTCGTTCATTTCTAGACACAGTGTTTTAAAAAGACCATGATTAAGAGCTCTACTTCTAATAGAATTCATAGTTTTAATAACTATTGAGAATACATCTTTTAAGCTGGTTGGAAGAGTTTTTGTAGAAAGTGCATGTCTATGTAAAAAGTAAAGTGTAACAATAACATTAGGAGCCTTTTTTTTTTTTTTTTTTTTTTTTTTTTTTTTTTTTTTTTTTTTAACCAAATGGATAAAACCAGATTTATTGCCAAGCGTCGCAGGCTACATCCGTACAAAGAGAATGACGTTTTTGATTCCAGTCGATTATATTAATACGGAATAAAATTACCTTTCATTATGCACATTTTCTGATTTCGTTCAAGTGCAATATGGCAACACTTTTAACAAAGCGTGTAAAATCTACATAAACACCGATAAAGTCTCGTGATCTGTAATATCACGTACGCTGAGCAGAAGAAATTCTTTATTCAAATTTCACATTATATCCATTTGCACAATTAAGAATTTGATTTCCGTATTGATTTGCATTTGTTAACACTCTATTTTCCATTACACAACGTCAAATATTCTCCTAGTGGTGACTTTTGGAACTCATTTGTTTTTTCGCGGAATCCTTTGTTCCTCGTTTTGTTTAATCTTTCTATAACATGTGGCGTCATTCTCGCAAATAGATCGCGCTACAAAACACTGCGAGAACTGTCAGTTTAATTATGGCCACCCGGTACTTAGATATGAAAAGAGTAGATTCGAAGTGAAATTAGAAGCTATACATGCTAAATGCTGGAAAGAGTGTATAGTTGAAACAGCCAAGGTTAAAGGCCTGCAAAGGGCTGTTGTGCTCGTAAAGAACAATGAAAAGGACATTCATGAAAGTAAATAAAAAGGTTCTGCTCTATAATAACTTAGTAAATATTTTTTTACTCAACGTCAGTAGTTAATTAAGTTTTTATGTTTAACAGTATATAATAACTGAGTTAAAATATTGTATTAATTAAATCATTTTATTTGTGGGAATATAATTTAATGGACTAACATAAATGCAAGAAAAGAAGATTTATGAAACCAATTATTCAGCAGCAAAACAGTCATCTGTAATTTCAAAATAATTTGTAGTCATAATTGAATGAAATTTAGTAAACTTGAAAGGTAATTAATGAAGTGTATATGTATATGTATGTTTTAATACATAACTTGATATGTTGTATATGTCTATATTAATTAGCAATAAAAAGAGGAGAATCTGTGGACTTTTCTTTCTCAATGTACTTTTAATTTTTTAAGTTATTCATGAAGTTACTTTAAATTTGGCTTGTATGTTGAGGAGCATAGAGTAAATATGCTTAAGCATTTAGGAGGCAAAAATAAACCTATTAAAAACTAACAGCATAATTTAAAATATACATTTTTCAAGAAAAATGAAATTACATACAGCATTACTGATCTGTTTTATAGTATACAAGTATATAAAATGATAGGTTTTTATTTGGCTATGAGATTCACTGAAATTTGTACTTTTTGTTGTTAGAATATTGTTGATAAACGTAACGTAAAAATACGTAACGCAAAAATTAACCAAGTAACCAACGTAAAAATTAACGAAGAATTAAATTTATAATTAGTTCTTATATAAAAATGCTATAATTTGCGTCACATAGAAATGAAGTTAATCACTTTATATCTAAATTTAAAGGTCAAATCGAATTCGTACTACGCAGACAATGTTTCAATAATATAAAATGAGAAATGAATAAATGAAATATTTAAAGGAATGACGTCATAATGATAGAAAAATTTCATTTCCACCTATTTATTATGTGATAAATTGAAAATTTTAATCTCCTGCTTTTAACCGAGGAAAACTGCGTTTAAAACAGTTACTTGGGATGACGTCACATTGTTTTAATAACTTGGTATGTTGTATATGTCTAGATTAAATAGCAATATAACGAGAAAAATCTCTGGACTTTTAATGTTTCAAGTTATTCATGAAATTAGTTTAAATTTGGCTTGTTTGTTGAGGAGCATAAATTAAATATGCTTCAATATTTACGAGGCAAATTTAAAGAATATCAATATTAAAAACTTACAGCATAATTTAAAAGATATTTTTCAAGTAAAATGGAATTATATACATCATTACTGATCTGTTTTATAGTATATTTATGTATGCAAGGAAACCTATGTATATATGTACGTATTTTGTTTGTGTGTATGTGTATGTAATGAAATTACTTTTTTTTATGAAATTGATTGTTCACTGTACTTTAGATTAAGACTTTTGAAACCTCTATGCAAATAAATTCTCGCTATATCACTGGTATAGGTATAATAAGAAACCATTTTAAAGAATTTATTTGTCAGCTAAGAACAGCCTACCTTAGTTTCACCCTAGTTCATGGATGTACCGTAGACTTTTAAACTAATTAGCATTTAAAATTCCTTTTACTTTCTATGATTTAATAGAAGCATTGATGATTAATGATTCATTTATCAAGGAATCATTAACCCTCTGCTGCTCATCCCGCGATTTCCACGGGCAACTCAAATGTAGCAAATTCTGCTTATCCCGCGATTTCCGCGGGCATGTGTTTTTCTTCCTTTATCGATGAGCGCATCCTGATTATTCCCGTTTAAGGTCTTTAATAAAGAATATACAGTATTAGACGTTTAATTTACCTTTTGACCAACAGATACCATTATCAATTTAATTGCCGTATTTGAAGGCGCGTAGTATTACCGCTCACTTTTCCGCTGTTGTCTTATCATAAATGGCTGCTAGAAAACTTTTAGCGATTGACAGAGTGAATATTCCTGATTCAGATTCTGAAAGCGATTTTCGTTGAGATAGTGATATTGAAGTTTTGAACTGCTTCTCATATAGCGTTGAATCTGATAATGATTCAATAAACGTGAAAAGCGTTAGGCAGTGGTGCAAAATTGATAGGAATCCTTACTACCCTACGCTCCGAAAACAACAGGGGAAGTATTATATCAAAATTTTCAGGCGGTTCTTAGATCAATCTTTGTGGAATGCCTATGTACTTTACAAAAAGCAAAACCCTACACAAACTATAAAACTTTTGGAATTTCGTTTGAAATTTGTTGAAGAAAATATCGAAAAAAATTCGGACTCAAACGGTTTTCCTGGAAGACAGAGTTCTACTTGGAACCCTTTGATATCGATAGCTCGTTATTTTCCAAGTCACACACCACCTAACCCCTTAAAAAGATAACCTCGAAGACAGTGTGGTATGCTGTTCAAGAAAATATGCAAATGGCAAAAAAATTTGCAAAGAAACACGAATCTGGTGCAAAGACTGGGAAGTTGAAATTTGCCTTGAACCCTGCTTCAAACTCTATCATACTAAACTGCATTTCTAAGATATTTTTAGTCAGTCCTTTATATATTCTTAAATTTTGTATATTTTATTTTTTTATATTATTCAATAAATAGAAACTAACAGTAATTCAATTGAAATTTATTTTAAAAAGAATTATTTTGGTGAAATCATCTGAAATTAGTTTCTAATCATACTTATTTTCTAAGGATAAAATTCTATATAAAAAAATATTTCCTGGAAAAAAACCATGCATTTTTCAATTCTCCAAAATATACAGATTTGAAATAGGCAATAAAAAAATATGTCATTTTTAAAACAATTTCGGTCTAAAAATTGAGCAGTCAGATTGTTAATCCTCTTATGTCTATTGAAAAAGTAGAGGGCAATAATATTTATGCATGTAATAAAAGCTCATATAATAGTAATACTTCATCACTAAATAAATTATTAAACTTGAATTTATGCATAAAAAGCGGGTAAATAATAAAACGTAAAGATTTTGTGCAATTTATCTGATCAAGAATTGGAGATGAAAAATTTTAATGAAATTTTTATGTTAATAGTGCAGTTTTATATTTATTAAAATTTATATCAGTATTTTCTTTGTTTTAGATTCAGTGGAAAGAATGAAGAGAACTTATGAAATTTTGTGGATATAATAATCAATTTTGTACTTTTTTAAATATTATTATTATTGCAATAAAAAAAATGTATTCAATTTTTGTTTCCTTAATAAAAAAGAACATCATTTTTTTATTTGAATTTTTATATTATCTGATAGCAAATAAAAATAGCAAAATAATACTATATAGTAATTTTGATGTAAAAGCAGGAAGCTTTTACACAATTAATACACAGAATATTCTCAGAAATATTTAAATTTACAGAAAAATACACTGTTTAAAGATCAATTAAAAGGGTAAATTTCATAATTGATATTCAATCTCTGCACAAATAGTATCAATGTTAGATAAACGAAATTAATCAAAGAAATTAACCGATTAAAAATAAATATTTATGAATTAATTATAACTGATAAATTTGTATTAAATATATACTAAATAAGCTAAGTATATAGATTATATTACAGATTTAAGACATGTTCATTAAAACATTCTAGAAAAGCAACTATGATTGGTTTTGTTTTTAATAGCTCAATTTATAAAAAAAGAAAGAATAAAAACTTATATAAGCACCTTTACACATTTGTTTTCAATTAATTAAAATAAAGTCGCCAAAAGAGCGATAAACGTATTTATCTAGTAAAAATGCTTTAGTTTTGATGGTCTGACACCGGGGGTGTCACTTTCTAAGCGAGTCACATGTTACAGAAGTGTACTCTTTACAGTGTCAAGAAATAATCGCTCTGAACGTTTTGTTATGTATCTCCATTAATTACGGAATTTGTTCGTCAATAAGTGCAGATGTAATGGAAAGAAGACAGTGATCTTACTCTCTTCAGAAAAGATTTCATCAGTGGAAGCCTTCTAAAGAATGCCAAGAATTGTCGAGGTCAGAGTGAAAATGTAGAGGGATTTTTAAGACAGACGATTTTTTCTTTATGTATAGAAATTTCCTAGATAATATGAACAAAGAATATTAAAAGTAGACAGTGATCTTACTTTCTTCAAGATTGTTTCGTCTGTGATAGACTTTTCAAGAAAGTCAAGCGTTCTTCAAAATTTAGTCGTGATCAAAACGAAACTGCAGACAGATTTCTCGGACTTACATACACTCTTCTTTATATATTGTCACGAAGATTCGAATGAACACACCGTTTAACTTAACAGAAAAATTTATTAAAGCAAAGTAGCAGCTCGCAACTTTACAAGATTGGGAAGTTGCCTACAACTAGTGGGTATCAGCTTTTATACCCGAACATAATATTCGAGAAATAACTAATTTAAATATTAAAGAAAGATCTAGAATATTAAAGAATATAAGAAAACAATAAATAACATTTTTAAATTAAAAACCCATACTTTGGATAAACTGCCATGTCAAGCATCGAACCCACAATCTCCGGGTCTGGATCGCGTGCTCTGAGCATTCGGCCACTGAGCTAGATGGCTAGGCTTCTGTATGCGCCATTTGCTCCTATCTCAAAAAGACAACGTCTGGCTGTTATTTAGATCTGGAGCGTGTCACAGGTCCCTTGTAAATTCTTTTGACTTCTCTTCCGGAAGAACGACACCTGGATTTCGTCCATCTTCACTTTCGGTCTGCTTCGTAGGATCATGATACGGCTACATACGTAAAACATGGACAACGTCTTTTGGTTTTCATTTTCGGGAGGAAGGATCGAAATCTTGTACTTCATAGGTAACGTTGGATAGTCGGCGCAGCACTTGATAGGGACCAAAATATCTCTTTAAGAGCTTCTCTGAAAGACCGACCTTTCGAACCGGGGTATAAACACATATAAGGTCTCCAGGACTATAAGACACCACTCGGTGCTTAGAGTCATAACGTCGACGGTCTTTATCTTGCGCTCTCAGAGTATGCGTTCGAGCCAACTGTCTCGTTTCTTCTGCTCTGGAAATGGTCTTGGCTATGTAATCGTTAGTTGCATCATCAGGGCAGAATGGAAACATCGTATCCAGCGTCGTTTCGGCTTCACGTCCATGGACTAGGTAGAACGGTGTGAATACTGTTGTATCCTGCTTGGCAGTGTTATAGGCAAACGTCACAAATGGTAGAATTTCGTCCCAATTTTTCTGTTATGTGTCAACATACATGGACAGCATATCGGCTAGAGTTTTGTTCAGGTGCTCCGTCAAACCATTTGTCGGAGGATGATAGACAGTCGTCATGCGATGATCGATATTACACAATTCGACGAGAGCGGAAAAAAGTCTGGATTGAAAAACGGCACCACGATCTGTAATAATGACTCGAGGAGCTCCATGTTTTAGAAGAATCTCTTCGAGCAGGAACTTGGCTATTTCTTCGGCTTCAGCAGTTGGTAAAGCTTTAGTTATTCCATAATGTGTACAATAATCGGTGTAGACTGCGATCCATTTATTACCATGGGCAGATTTAGGAAATCTCCCAAGCAGATCTATCCCAATTCGATGAAAAGGTGCGACAGCAGGAGGGATAGAAACCAAGCGTAAAGGTGGCAGTTGTGGAACGGGTTTTTTCCTTTGGCATTCTTGGCAATGCATAACACATCTAACAACATTTCGGTGCATCAACGGCCAATAAAATCTTTTCCGGATCCTGTCACACGTTTTCGAAAAGCCAAGATGACCTGCGGTAGGCGCGTCGTAAAAATGTTTAAGTATGTCTGCACGTAGATGTTTGGGAATGACGGGTAACCATGTCTTTCCAGCTGGATCAAAATTCTTTCTGCATAGGACTCCAATTAACTCAAATTGCCTTTCGGTGGATGAGCCGATCTTCGGAAGTATCATTTTTGCTATGTCTGGATCTTTCTTCTGCTCGACAGTGAGGTCTATACTCGTGGTTACAGCTAAAAATTGATCTTGCGTCTCAGTCTCTTCTTCTACTGGATTCTTGGAGAGAGCGTCGGCATCGTTATGTTTCCTACACGATTTGTATTGAAAAATTATGTTTTTGGAGTCGAAGAGCTCACCTTGCCAGTCTGCCTGAGGGATCCTTGAGATTCATAAGCCAGCACAATGAGTGGTGATCTGTCACAACCGTAAAATGTCTTCCAAACAGGTATGGTCGGAATTTATTGATAGCCCATACGATAGCAAGGCATTCCCGTTCTGTAGTAGAATAATTTTTTCGGCCTTTGTCAGGGTCCTAGAGGCGTACGCTATGACCTTTTCGACTTCATTCTGAATTTGAACCAGAACTGTTCCAATACCATTACCGCTGGCGTCTGTATGAATTTCTGTAGGGCATCTTTCATCGAATATCCCCAATACTGGATCAGATGTAAGAGCCTGCTTCAGGTTGTCGAAAGCCTCTACCTCTTTAGAACCCCAATGAAATTTCACATCGCCTTTCAACAGCACCTGCAGGGGCTCGGCGAGATAGCAAAAGCCTTTAATGAACCTTCTGAAGTAGGAGCAAAGCCCAAGAAAGCTTCGAAAGTCATGTATTTGGTTTGGTTTGGTTGGGGAGCGCTACGGTCTACTTTTTGCAACACGAGGGCTACCGAAAGTCATGTAAGTTCTGCGGAGTAGGGAAATTGGTCACGGCTTTCACTTTGTCAGGATCTGGACGGACACCGCTACTGGATACGAGATGTCCTATGATTTTTACTTCTTTAGCAGCAAAAAGGCACTTCTTGGGGTTAAGTATGAGTCCAGCTTCTTGAATGCATTTCAGAACTGTCCTTAATCTGATAAGGTGGTCTTCGTAACTTTCTGAGAAAATTGCTATGTCGTCCAAGTAACATAGGCACATAGTCCATTTAAGATTGCGTAGCAAATTATCCATCATTCTTTCAAAAGTCGCCGGTGCATTGCAAAGTCCAAACAGCATGACTTTAAATTCATATAAACCTTCTGGAGTAATAAAGGCAGTCTTTTCACAATCCGCTTAATCCACTTCTATCTGCCAGTAGCCAGATCGGAGATCCATGGAAGAAAAGAACTTGGCGCATTTTAAACAGTCTAGAGTATCGTCAATACGGGGCAGAGGATAAACATCCTTTTTCGTTATTCTATTCAGTTTGCGATAGTCTACGTAAAAACGCCAGCTTCCATCTTTTTTTCTTATGAGTGCCACAGGAGATGACCACGGACTCTCAGATGGCAGGACAATACATTGGTCAAGCATTTTCTGAACCTCTTCTCTAATTATGCGTCTTTCAGTCGGTGAAACTCGGTAAGCCCTTTGGTAGATTGGAGCATGGTCACCCGTATTGATCCTGTGTTTCACATTTGTCTTTGCGGCTGTCGACTTGTTAGCTTTTGTCAAGATTCCAGAAAAGGTTTGTAGGAGCTCGACTAATTTGTGTTTTCTTTCGCTGCTCAACTCAGGGGATATCATCATGGTATAATCTATATTGGAATTCTTCGGCTCCTGCAGAGTACTAGTACTTTTTGTTGTTTCCGAAATCTCGCATATATGTCCTTCATTCAATAACTCAGCTTCGCCTACGTACATTCCTTTAGGAATCACTTGATCTTTGGCTTGCATGTTGGCAATCCAAATTTGCACTTCGTCCATTATGGTATAAGGATACCATAGATGGTATAGCAAGGTTTATTTCGAGTAGCAAGTGTCTATTGCCGTTGTTATGTTTCTTCCGACATCTAATTCTGATACTACTATTCTTGTCACTCAGCGTGGTTTAAGCTTGTAGTCCTTCGTGGCATACACCTTCCAAGCGTCTAGTGCCTTGGTTTCTTGTCCAGTATCTTCTAACAACAGTTCACGTCTGCC
>CM063497.1:98876222-98897222 GCA_032207245.1 Pardosa pseudoannulata | reverse complement strand
CCTAATGTTATTGTTACACATTGCTTTTTACATAAACATGCACTGGCTACAAAAACTCTTCCAACCAGCTTAATATTCTCAATAGTTATATTAATTAGTACAAGAAGTAGAATCTTTAATCATGGTCTTTTTTAGTGTCTAGAAACAACTTGTACTTCTGTACCATACAGAACGGGAGAGGTACTTTTTTACAGAGGTTTTGAAAGAAGTTTTTCTTATGTTGAGAGAAAAGTTTTTTATTATTTGTTTTTGATCGAGATTTTATAGCATAACTCTTAACAGCAAATTATTGACATAATGCCTTTCAATTCAGACTGATACACTTAATTTGAGATTCTTTTTTATTTAAAGTTTTAATGTTTCTAAATGTTTATTTAAATTATACAAATTTTTAAAATGGACGTTTTGCTTTTAAAGCGTAGTAGGCAAGATTATTTTGGCATTTATTTCATCAATGTTTTTTTCTAAAAAAGAATAGAATAAATGTGTTAAAAGGTGTTTTTATATTTTTTTTTTTATAAAATGTTATGTTTTCATAAAAAATGTCTACATTTTGTTTGCAAATGTTTTGAATTCTATTTAAATATTTTTGAATAAAAATGCTTATTTTACTGTACAATTGTTGTATTATGAAAGCTTTTTGATAGATTTTAATAAATGTCTGCCGCTACACGAAGAGTTACGCTTTACAAAAAAGTTTAATATATTCAAGAAGAGCTAAACAGTTAAAAATTTTTAATAACTCCGCTCTCGTGACAGAGTGGACTTTGGAGCAGAATTTGTTCGCGTTTTTTTAAGAGTGTTTTGAAGATTGGTTTTTCTAATGAACAGTTTTTAAAATATTGACATATTTTTTAAACTTTGAAGATTTTTTTTAGCATAACTTATTAAAAAAAATTATTGAACTATAAAATTGACTGTTACACTCTTTTTTTTTTTTTTTTTTTTTTTGTTTTTTTTTTATTTACAAACTTTAAAAAACGCTTTTCTCCTCTGCTAAAGCGTAGTAGTAGTAGAATGAAGTTTTTGTTTCCAGTCTTTTATTAAGACGAATATATTACATTTTTAAACACTTTTCTGATTTCGTAGTAGTGACAATATTGTTCTTGGCAAATTTTTAAAAAAAGGTCGAAATTCTACTAAAGATAAAATTCGTGATCTCTATTAACGCAGTGAGCAAAATAAGTTCTTTTTAAATTTCACGTTAATCCATTTGCACAGTAAGGAATTTTAATTTTGTATTGATTTGCATTTGAATGTCCATTTTAAAATAAATGCCTACTATTTTTAATCTTTTGTTTTTTGCAATATCGTCAGTCTGTTTAAAATTTTAAAAATGTCTTCTCGCAAATGATAGCGTCAGAACCTGTGGATTCAGTTTGATTACAGAAGTACCTTTGTTAAAAGTTGTTTAAGAAATTACTATAATGCTTCTGAAAATTACATAAGACCATACTTGAAGTTTTTCTGTAGGAAAAAGTCTATGATGTAAAAAAAAGTTGATACTTTTTAAGCTTAGAAGGTTTTTTGCAAGTCTTTTTTTTTTTTTTTTTTTTTTTTTTTTTTTTTTTTTTTTTTTTTATGTGGGTGTACAAAATGAAAAATTTTTTGTTTCCAGTCGATTATAGATAATACGGAATTAAAATTTTTTAATATACACATTTTCTGATTTCGTTCAAGTGCAATATGGCAACACTTTTAACAAAGCGTGTAAAATCTACATAATTGATCTCGTGATCTCTAATATCACCGCTGTAGAAGAAGAAGTTCTTTATTCATATTCACGTTACATCCATTTGCACAGTTTAAGATGTAATTTTTCACATTTTTCTTTTTCATTTGTAATAAACTTTTTCATTTTTTTTCTAATTTTTTCTTAATTAATTGTGTTCATTTTGATTAAACTGTTTAATTACAGTGATTAAAGAGTAATAATTGGAAGCTATACTTTGTCAAGAGGTACTAGTTATTCTGTTTTTAAAATTTTTGCTTTGTAATTTATGCTCTATTAAAAGTTATGTTTTAATTTTATATTTTCTGCTTATTAATAAGTAATTAATTAATTTTATTTAATTTAATACTAACATAAATATTTATGCATTTTCATTCATATTTGTAATCAAACTATAAATTCAAAGTTTTTAGGAGTCACGTACGGCGTGAGGGGAAAAGTATCAGGGTCGCCACCGGAAGTGCGGCCATGTTGGATTTTGGAAACCGGAAGTACCGGATTTTGTACTTAGAATTTTGTACTTAGAATGTTGGATTTTGGACTTAGAATTTTTTCGAGCATTTTTGGACCATGTGCAATAGATTGGGGATTTAGAAAATTTTTGTACCTTTTTGTGGAAACCACGTGGGATATAGTATGGATACGGGAAATAATTAAAACTTTTGGACATATTCGACACTTAGAAAATTTTTGTAGCTTTTTGCGGATACCACGAGGGATATATTCGGGACTTAGAAAATTTTTGTACCTTTTTGTGGAAACCACGTGGGATATAGTATGGATACGGGAAATAATTAAAACTTTTGACGAGGGATACAGAAAATATGTGAAACTTTTTTTGGACATATTCGACACTTAGAAAATTTTTGCGGATACCACGTGGAATATAGTATGGATACGGGAATTTGACGAGGGATACAGAAAATATGTTAAAATATTTTGGACATATTGGACACTTAGAAAATTTTTGCGGATACCACGTGGGATATAGTATGGATACGGGAATTTGACAAATGATACAGAAAATATCTGAAACTTTTTTGGACATATTCGACACTTAGAAAATTTTATCGGATACCACGTGGGATATATTCGGGACTTAGATTTTTTTCTTTAGAGTTTTCTTGGACGTCACAAGGGATATATTCGGGACTTAGAAAATGTTTGTAACTTTTTTGTGGAAACCACGAGAGATATATTCTGAACTTAGTAAAAATTTCTGAAACGATATTTCATTTCTATTGATTTTCGTTTACGAAACGTGTTTGAACTTGTTGGAACTTAGAAAATTCTTTAAACTTTTGCAGATACCACGAGGAATATATTTGGAACTTAGAAAACTTTTGTGGATATATTCGACACTTAGAAATTTTTTGTGGAAACCACGAGGGATATATTCGGTACTTAGAGTTTTTTTTTTTTTTAGAAAGTTTTTCTTGGACGCCACAAGGAATATATTCGACACTTAAAAAATTCTTTAAACTTTTGCGGATACCACGTGAGATATAATCGGGACTTAGAAAATGTTTGAAACTTTGGTGGATACCCGAGGGATATATTGCACACTTAGAAAATTTTTACAACTCTTTGTGTATACCACGAAGGACATATTAGGGACTTGGAATATTTTTTAAACTTTATTTATTTTCAGTTCATTCATTTATTATTTCCGTTTACGAAACGTGTTTGAACTTAAATTTAATTTCCTTTTTTTATTTCAAGTTCGGAGATTTATATTTTTTAACTTAAATTATTTTTATATTTTTAAAACTGAATTTTATTTTATACTTTAATTTCGGAGATTTATAATTTTAAAACTTAAATTATTTTTATATTTTAATTTCGGAGATTAATATTTACAATTCGGAAATTTATTTTATATATTTTTTAAAACTTAATTTTTTATATTACAACTTCAGAGATTTATGTTTTATTTCATATAGAAAATTTTTAAAACTTTTTGTGGATACCACGAGGAATATATTCGGGACTTGGAAAATTTTCAAACCTTTCATGGAAACCACGAATAATATATTCGACACTTAGAAAATTTCTAAACTTTATATAATTTTAATTCATTCACTTATTATATTCGTTTACTAAACTTTTATTTTCGGAAATATGATTTTTTAATACTTAAATTTAATTAATTTCATTTACGAATATTTTTTTTTTCCAATTAAAATTATTTTAGATTTCATGTTTAAAATTTATTTTATTTTCTGATTTTGGAGGTATTTTTTCAAACTAAAAGTTTTTGTTTTTATTTTTTTAGTTTAATTTTATATTTCATAATTATTCGTATCTTAAAGATTACGAAAACAAGTGGTAGTTGCGGTATTCGTAAAACTTAAACTATTTTTATATTTTAATTTCGGAGATTAATATTTATAAATCAGAAATTTATTTTTTTTTTAAACTTGAATTTATTTTTTATGTTTAGATTTTTTATTTAAAATTAATTTATATTTTAATTTCGGATGGTAATATTTATAAATTGGAAATTTATAACTTTAAAACTTAAACTTAATTTTTTGTTTTACTACTTCGGAGATTAATGTTTTATATTTAGATTTCATATTTAAAATTAATTTACATTTTAATTTTAGAGTTTTTTTTATTTATTTTTCAAACTTAGATTTATTAATTTTTTTTATATTGGATAATTATTCGAATCTTAAAGTTTACGAATTCACACGTTGGTGGCGGCATTCGAAATCCAGTCTCAGCTTGTCGTACACCTGTTGAGTGACGTCAGAGACAAGTCTCGACTCGTGGTACACATTCCTAGTGCAATCGGTTTACTTCATAACCCACCACATGGAACGGGATCTCAGTTTGTGGTCGTACACGGCGGAGGCAAAAAGATATGCATACAAAAAGCACTAACTAAAACAGCAGGCATAAGAAAAAAAAAAGTCGTCAAGTAAGCAGCAATATATAACAGTTAGTGCATTAGTAAATAAGTACAGTTAGTAAATTTTCGTGCTCTCTGAAATTTATTTTATATTTTTTAAAACTTTATTTTTTATATCACAACATGTATTTATGTTTTATGTTTAGATTTTATATTTAAAATTTATTTTATATTCTAATTTTGGAGATTTTTTTTTCGAACTAAAATTTATTTTCATATTAATAATTAATCGAATCTTAAAGTTTAGGAACGCACATGGTGGTATTCGATTAGTATATAATAAAAGATTTATATGTGACGATTTTTCAACATTACCATACGGCTACTGATAAAATTTTAACAAAATGAATTATATTTTTTTTATTAGATTACTTTTGTATTTTATAAAATGTTAACTCTTAATATTTTTTTTTTTTTTGAAATTGTATACTTTTATCTTTATTCCCCCTCACAACACTACTTGATATATAAATATTAGAGACATATTCGTCACAAGCTCAGTTTTCAATTATTTGCTGAGTATGTCACTCCTTAAATTTGTTCATCCCTCAACCTGTATGATCAGTGGTCCAACGGGTTCGGGTAAGAGTGTTTTTGTAAAGAATATCATCGAATACAAGATGTTCGATCCTATGCCTGAGCATATCTTATATTGTTACGGATCTTACCAACCTCTTTTTGGTACTCTTAAAAATGTGGAGTTTATAGAAGGACTGCCCTCTAACGTTCATACTATCCAAAACGCTCTTGTTATTATAGATGATTTAATGAGTGAGGTGAGCGGTGATTCCCGTATAGGTAAATTATTCACAAAAGGCAGTCATCATAGGAATTTGTCCGTTATATTTATAGTCCAAAATCTTTTTCATCAAGGTAAAGAAATGCGAACGATTCACTTAAATTCTCAGTATTTGGTTTTGTATAAAACCCAGAGATAAAAGTCAAGTTATGCATTTAGCGAGACAGATGTTTCCAAATCTAGCTCTTCAAGAAATATTCCAGGACGCGATTAATATTTGTTCATAGATTTGAGACAAACGGAGGAAAAGTTTGCGTGCGCTCTGGTATTTTAGAGATAATGTTACGTGTACGAACCTCGTTAGTCATTTGAATTAACTATGTTAAAAAATAGGAAGCGGCAAGAGCATGATTTTAACTTATTTTTTCTGAATGTCCCTTCATTAAAATTTCTTCCCTCACTTTGATCGTTCCAATAGATGGGACGTTTTATCTACAAGATGCTTCGATCCTATGCCTGAGCATTCTTCTTTCAGCTTGCAAATGCATTTTTTTATTTTATGTGATTTTTGAAGGATGCACTTTGTTGCTTACTTCCTCCTTTATTATAAAAAATTTTAATAAAAAAAGCGAATTATTAAAAAATTTAAAATAAAAATCATTAAAAAAATTTTATATCAAAAATATTTTTATATCATCTTTTCTCAGTAAATCCTTAATTTCCTTCATTTTATTTATCTTATTGTCATTATATTTATTTTTTGGCATAAATGTTATTGTCTCTAAAAGTATATTTCTTACTACGACCGCATATTTTTAAAGTGTTTAGATTTAATGGAAGGATGAAATTTTTCCTCCCTTGATAAGGCTTGCCCAGGTAGACAAATACGAACCTCGTTAGTCATTTGCAGTCTAATCTTTTTAGGAGTAGCATGTCTGTGGCAGTCGTCGAATTAGAGGGGTTTCAATTACTCCCTCATACCTACATCGTAAAAGAATTAGCTTTTTACGACGTATCTCGAAATTATCACGGACGGTGGTCATTTCTTCCTCCCTGTCCTTGGGAACATTTATCAGCCAAAAAGAAAAAAAACATATGCTTGGTTGACACGAAACTGTCATGGATTAAGTTGGGAAAGCGGCGAATTACCTTACTCGGCGTTACGTCCCATTCTCAAGATGTTATTTGCTTCTTATGCAAATATTTACATAAAAGGTTTAGAGAAAACGATGTTTTTAAAGAAGTTCACATGTAATAATATATTGGATTTAAATAATTTCGGTTGCCCTAAAGTAAAAAACTTAGAAATAAATTTTAGAGTATCGTGCCCTGATCATTCATGAAGTTTTCCTCATTGTGCTCTTACAAAGGCAGCTGCCTACGCTTCCTTTATAAACGACAAACTATCTTGAATAAGGTTCATTTGTACCCAGAATGTCATCTCACGTTGACGTAGAACATCTCAAAATATTGAGTAAATGTAAGCAGAAAAGTGCCTTACTCCGTAAATGTCCTAACAGTTTGATCAAAAGAGTTTGTGAATGTGCCCTTAATGTATTAAAAGGACACGTCCCCCTAAGCAAGCGTCAGAAGCATCAGCTTTCTCCGTATAAAAGGACATTGCGTCGATTAGGTGACAAAAAAGTTCCGTTATTCAAGAAGCGTAGACTTCTCGTACAAAAAGGAGACGGATTTTTATCGATACTAATTCCTGCTGCTGTTTCTGTACTCAGTACTTTAATAAATGGAGTTCGCTCGTAAACTTCTACTTGTGCCTGCAGACCGAGAACAACAGTTCCAGGAAGAACATTTATCTGATTTGGATAAACAGTTGCAAGTCATCCTAAAAGAAAAGTTAGCTGAGGATGAGAAAGCCAAGAGGTATTTACAAGTTCTTCAAAAATTTGTGACTTTTCCTACGCTTAAATCTTCGGAATCTATGAACGTTCAGCCCGAAATAAATGTAGAACAAGAAATAGTTTCATCGGCTCCTGTGAAATATAAAAATCAAGCAAAGAAGATGTTGGACTTTTTGCAAAACCATGAGCAAGTGATTTCCTGGACTCCTACGAAAGAATTAATTGTGAAGGAGACAGTTATTCCCAATACCAATATTATAAATTTGGTTAATTTTTTACTGCGGAACCAGCAGAAATACCCTCCAGGATTTGATGAATTTAAAAATGTACTTCACGAAATAGAATTTCCCCCAGAATTTGTAAAAAATAAATATTTAAAATCTGTACAAACCAGAAAATTTGTAAAACCAAGAAAAACTTTGTATGCTAAACCAAAGAATAGTAAAATGGAAAATCCTGTGTGGTTAAAGCTTTAATAAAAAATATTTTGTACATTATTTCTTATGTCTTCATTTATGATTTTGTAATTTTATTTTTTTGATAAAAAAAACTGTATTTGTTTTTTTATATTGATAAAAATTAAAGTAATTATTCTTTTTTATTTCAAGAAGATAAAAACATTATCAAAAATAAAATTACAAAATCATAAATGAAGACATAAGAAATAATGTACAAAATATTTTTTATTAAAGCTTTAACCACACAGGATTTTCCATTTTACTATTCTTTGGTTTAGCATACAAAGTTTTTCTTGGTTTTACAAATTTTCTGGTTTGTACAGATTTTAAATATTTATTTTTTACAAATTCTGGGGGAAATTCTATTTCGTGAAGTACATTTTTAAATTCATCAAATCCTGGAGGGTATTTCTGCTGGTTCCGCAGTAAAAAATTAACCAAATTTATAATATTGGTATTGGGAATAACTGTCTCCTTCACAATTAATTCTTTCGTAGGAGTCCAGGAAATCACTTGTTCATGGTTTTGCAAAAAGTCCAACATCTTCTTTGCTTGATTTTTATATTTCACAGGAGCCGATGAAACTATTTCTTGTTCCACATCTATTTCGGGAGCAACGTTCGTAGATTCCGAAGATTTAAGCGTAGGAAAAGTCACAAATTTTTGAAGAACTTGTAAATACCTCTTGGCTTTCTCATCCTCAGCTAACTTTTCTTTTAGGATGACTTGCAACTGTTTATCCAAATCAGATAAATGTTCTTCCTGGAACTGTTGTTCTCGGTCTGCAGGCACAAGTAGAAGTTTACGAGCGAACTCCATTTATTAAAGTACTGAGTACAGAAACAGCAGCAGGAATTAGTATCGATAAAAATCCGTCTCCTTTTTGTACGAGAAGTCTACGCTTCTTGAATAACGGAACTTTTTTGTCACCTAATCGACGCAATGTCCTTTTATACGGAGAAAAGCTGATGCTTCTGACGCTTGCTTAGGGGGACGTGTCCTTTTAATACATTAAGGGCACATTCACAAACTCTTTTGATCAAACTGTTAGGACATTTACGGAGTAAGGCAATTTTCTGCTTACATTCACTCAATATTTTGAGATGTTCTACGTCAACGTGAGATGACATTCTGGATACAAATGAACCTTATTCAAGATAGTTTGTCGTTTATAAAGGAAGCGTAGGCAGCTGCCTTTGTAAGAGCACAATGAGGAAAACTTAATGAATGATCAGGGCACGATACTCTAAAATTTATTTCTAAGTTTTTTACTTTAGGGCAACCGAAATTATTTAAATCCAATATATTTTTACATGTGAACTTCTTTAAAAACATCGTTTTCTCTAAACCTTTTATGTAAATATTTGCATAAGAAGCAAATAACATCTTGAGAATGGGACGTAACGCCGAGTAAGGTAATTCGCCGCTTTCCCAACTTAATCCATGACAGTTTCGTGTCAACCATGAGTATGTTTTTTTTCTTTTTGGCCGATAAATGTTCCCAAGGACAGGGAGGAAGAAATGACCACCGTCCGTGATAATTTCGAGATACGTCGTAAAAAGCTAATTCTTTTACGATGTAGGTATGAGGGTGTAATTGAAACACCTCTAATTCGACGACTGCCACAGACATGCTACTCCTATAAAGATTAGAGCGCAAATGACTAACGATGTTGTAGGTTGTCTGGGGTACCTGGGCCGAAGGCCTTATCCCCAATTGGTGAGAAATATAAATTCATGAAAAGAGTCCTTCCATTAAGTTACAAACAATTATAAAAATATGCAGGTCTTTTAGTTAAGAATATACATTTTAGGTTAAATTAAATTTAAATGGCCCAAAAAATTATAATAAATAAGTTAAGATAAAAAATAAAAGAGAGAAGGAAAGATTAAGGAGCAATTTGAAGAACTTTAAGGATGAAAAGAGTATTTTTGATTTTTCTAAAATTTATCTATTTTTATTTTTTAATTTTTTAATAATTTTTTTGTTTTTTTTATAATTTTTTTAAGTCCTCCAAAGGAGAATAAGCACAAAGTGCATACCAAAAATCACATATAATGAAAATGCATATTGCAAGTGAAAGGAAGAATGCAATAGTGCGAATGAAAGAATCGAAGCGATCGGAGAGGAGCTCAGATCAGGTTCTGTGGCGCCATCTATTGGATGACGCGATAAAGTGTAAGGGAAGTAATTAATGAAGGGACTTGGCGAAAAAATTAACAAGTTAAGGAATCATAGCGGCTCTTGGCCGCTTCCTATGCTTGGGCTTCACAGAATGCTATTAAATTCGGCAAATGACTAACGAGGTTCGTATACGTAACATTTATCTCCTGGGAAAATACCAGTGCGCAGGCGCAAACTTTCCTCCGTTTCCGGTCTCAAATCTATGAACAAATATTCCATAAGCGGGCGTCGTCGCGTCCTGGAATATTTCCTGAAGCGCTTTAGATTTCCCTGGAAACATCTGTCTCGCTAAATGCATAATTTGACTTTTATCTCTGGGGTTTTTATACAAAACCAAATACTGAGAATTTAAGTGAATCGTTCGCATTTCTTTACCTTGATGAAAAAGATTTTGGACTATAAATATAACGGACAAATTCCTATGATGACTGCCTTTTGTGAATAATTTACCTATACGGGAATCACCGCTCACCTCACTCATTAAATCATCTATAATAACAAGAGCGTTTTGGATAGTATGAACGTTAGAGGGCAGTCCTTCTATAAACTCCACATTTTTAAGAGTACCAAAAAGAGGTTGGTAAGATCCGTAACAATATAAGATATGCTCAGGCATAGGATCGAACATCTTGTATTCGATGATATTCTTTACAAAAACACTCTTACCCGAACCCGTTGGACCACTGATCATACAGGTTGAGGGATGAACAAATTTAAGGAGTGACATACTCAGAAATAATTGAAAACTGAGCTTGTGACGAATATGTCTCTAATATTTATATATCAAGTAGTGTTGTGAGGGGGGAATAAAGATAAAAGTATACAATTTCAAAAAAAAAAATTATTAAGAGTTAACATTTTATAAAATACAAAAGTAATCTAATAAAAAAAATATAATTCATTTTGTTAAAATTTTATCAGTAGCCGTATGGTAATGTTGAAAAATCGTCACATATAAATCTTTTATTATATACTAATCGAATACCACCATGTGCGTTCCTAAACTTTAAGATTCGATTAATTATTAATATGAAAATAAATTTTAGTTTGAAAAAAAAATCTCCAAAATTAGAATATAAAATAAATTTTAAATATAAAATCTAAACATAAAACATAAAACATAAATACATGTTGTGATATAAAAAATAAAGTTTTAAAAAATATAAAATAAATTTCAGAGAGCACGAAAATTTACTAACTGTACTTATTTACTAATGCACTAACTGTTATATATTGCTGCTTACTTGACGACTTTTTTTTTCTTATGCCTGCTGTTTTAGTTAATGCTTTTTGTATGCATATCTTCTTGCCTCCGCCGTGTACGACCACAAACTGAGATCCCGTTCCATGTGGTGGGTTATGAAGTAAACCGATTGCACTAGGAATGTGTACCACGAGTCGAGACTTGTCTCTGACGTCACTCAACAGGTGTACGACAAGCTGAGACTGGATTTCGAATGCCGCCACCAACGTGTGAATTCGTAAACTTTAAGATTCGAATAATTATCCAATATTAAAAAAATAAATTAAAAAAACAAAAATATAAGATAAATCTAAGTTTGAAAAATAAATAAAAAAAAACCTCTAAAATTAAAATGTAAATTAATTTTAAATATGAAATCTAAATATAAAACATTAATCTCCGAAGTAGTAAAACAAAAAAATAAGTTTAAGTTTTAAAGTTATAAATTTCCAATTTATAAATATTACCATCCGAAATTAAAATATAAATTAATTTTAAATAAAAAATCTAAACATAAAAAATAAATTCAAGTTTAAAAAAATAAATTTCTGATTTATAAATATTAATCTCCGAAATTAAAATATAAAAATAGTTTAAGTTTTACGAATACCGCAACCACCACTTGTTTTCGTAATCTTTAAGATACGAATAATTATGAAATATAAAATTAAACTAAAAAAATAAAAACAAAAACTTTTAGTTTGAAAAAATACCTCCAAAATCAGAAAATAAAATAAATTTTAAACATGAAATCTAAAATAATTTTAATTGAAAAAAAAAAAAATATTCGTAAATGAAATTAATTAAATTTAAGTATTAAAAAATCATATTTCCGAAAATAAAAGTTTAGTAAACGAATATAATAAGTGAATGAATTAAAATTATATAAAGTTTAGAAATTTTCTAAGTGTCGAATATATTATTCGTGGTTTCCATGAAAGGTTTGAAAATTTTCCAAGTCCCGAATATATTCCTCGTGGTATCCACAAAAAGTTTTAAAAAGTTTCTATATGAAATAAAACATAAATCTCTGAAGTTGTAATATAAAAAATTAAGTTTTAAAAAATATATAAAATAAATTTCCGAATTGTAAATATTAATCTCCGAAATTAAAATATAAAAATAATTTAAGTTTTAAAATTATAAATCTCCGAAATTAAAGTATAAAATAAAATTTAGTTTTAAAAATATAAAAATAATTTAAGTTAAAAAATATAAATCTCCGAACTTGAAATAAAAAAAAAAGGAAATTAAATTTAAGTTCAAACACGTTTCGTAAACGGAAATAATAAATGAATGAACTGAAAATAAATAAAGTTAAAAAAATATCCGAAGTCCCTAATATGTCCGTCGTGGTATACACAAAGAGTTGTAAAAATTTTCTAAGTGTGCAATATATCCCTCGGGTATCCACCAAAGTTTCAAACATTTTCTAAGTCCCGATTATATCTCACGTGGTATCCGCAAAAGTTTAAAGAATTTTTTAAGTGTCGAATATATTCCTTGTGGCGTCCAAGAAAAACTTTCTAAAAAAAAAAAAAATCTAAGTACCGAATATATCCCTCGTGGTTTCCACAAAAAATTACAAAAAATTTCTAAGTGTCGAATATATCCACAAAAGTTTTCTAAGTTCCAAATATATTCCTCGTGGTATCTGCAAAAGTTTAAAGAATTTTCTAAGTTCCAACAAGTTCAAACACGTTTCGTAAACGAAAATCAATAGAAATGAAATATCGTTTCAGAAATTTTTACTAAGTTCAGAATATATCTCTCGTGGTTTCACAAAAAAGTTACAAACATTTTCTAAGTCCCGAATATATCCCTTGTGACGTCCAAGAAAACTCTAAAGAAAAAAATCTAAGTCCCGAATATATCCCACGTGGTATCCGATAAAATTTTCTAAGTGTCGAATATGTCCAAAAAAGTTTCAGATATTTTCTGTATCATTTGTCAAATTCCCGTATCCATACTATATCCCACGTGGTATCCGCAAAAATTTTCTAAGTGTCCAATATGTCCAAAATATTTTAACATATTTTCTGTATCCCTCGTCAAATTCCCGTATCCATACTATATTCCACGTGGTATCCGCAAAAATTTTCTAAGTGTCGAATATGTCCAAAAAAAGTTTCACATATTTTCTGTATCCCTCGTCAAAAGTTTTAATTATTTCCCGTATCCATACTATATCCCACGTGGTTTCCACAAAAAGGTACAAAAATTTTCTAAGTCCCGAATATATCCCTCGTGGTATCCGCAAAAAGCTACAAAAATTTTCTAAGTGTCGAATATGTCCAAAAGTTTTAATTATTTCCCGTATCCATATTATATCCCACGTGGTATCCGCAAAAAGTTACAAAAATTTTCTAAATCCCCAATCTATTGCACGTGGTCCAAAAATGCCCGAAAAAATTCTAAGTCCAAAATCCAACATTCTAAGTACAAAATTCTAAGTACAAAATCCGGTACTTCCGGTTTCCAAAATCCAACATGGCCGCACTTCCGGTGGCGACCCTGATACTTAATCCCCGCCCCTATGACGTCACTTCCGCCTCACGGTTTACCCTGGTTACTACTTATGACTACAAATTTAGTTTGAAATTACAGATGACTGTTTTGCTGCTGAATAATTGGTTTCATAAATTTTCTTTTCTTGCATTTATGTTAGTCCATTAAATTATATTCCCACAAATAAAATGATTTAATTAATGCAATACTTTAACTCAGTTATTATACTCTATTAATCATAAAAACTTAATTAACTACTGACGTTGAGTAAAACAATATTTACTAAGTTATTATAGAGCAGAAACTTTTTATTTACATTCATAAATGTCCTTTTCATTGTTCGTTACGAGCACAACAGTCCTTTGCAGGCCTTCAACCTTAGCTGCTTCAACTGTACACTCTTTCCAGCATTTAGCATGTATAGCTTCCAATTTCACTTCGAATCTACTCTTTTCATATCAAAGTACCGGGTGGCTGTAATTAAACTGACAGTGCTCACAGTGTTCTGTAGCGCGATCTATTTGCGAGAATGACGCCACATGTTGTAGGAAGATTAAACAAGACGGTGACGAAGGATTCCGCGAAAAAACAAATGAGTTCCAAAAGTCACCGCTAATGGAATATTTGACGTTGTGTAATGGAAAATAGAGTGTTAACAAATGCAAATCAATACGGAAATTACATTCTTAACTGTGCAAATGGATGTAAAGTGAAATTTGAATAAAGAACTTCTTCTTCTGCTCAGCGTGCGTGATATTAGAGATCACGAGACTTTATCGGTGTTTATGTAGATTTTACACGCTTTGTTAAAAGTGTTGCCATATTGCACTTGAACGAAATCAGAAAATGTGTATATTAAAATGTAATTTTATTCAGTATTAATATAATCGACTGGAAACAAAAACTTCATTCTCTTTGTACGGATGGAGCACCTGCGACGGTTGGCAATAAATCTGGTTTTACCCATTTGATAAAAAAAAAAAAAAAAAAAAAAAAAAAAAAAAGGCTCCTAATGTTATTGTTACACATTGTTTTTTACATAGACTTGCACTGGCTACAAAAACTCTTCCAACCATCTTAAAAGAAGTATTGTCAATAGTTTTTAAAACTGTGAATTCTATTAGAAGTAAAGCTCTTAATCGTCGTCTTTTTAAAACACTGCGTCTAACAAATGAACGCAGAACATGAGGTACTTCTGTATCACACGGAAGTCCACTGGCTGTCACGAGAGCAGGTTTTGAAACGAATTTTCAGGTTGAGGCCAGAAGTATAACTTTTTTTAGAAACAAAGATAACTCTTCGAGTTAGCTGGCAGACATTTTTAACCACATGAACGACATAAGTCAAAATTCAAGGGCCTAATACAACAATTATGGATGCCACTGATAAACTACAGGCATTTTTATTGAAAATGTCGCTTTGGAAAATTAGAATTCAAAATGCGATATATGCAAACTTTAAAATGTAGGACGAAGTGCTTTTTAAAAATGGATAAACATAACATTTTGCTGATACTAAAGATTTAATATATAGTGATGATCACACCTTTTAACAGACATTTATTCTATTCGTCTTTAGGAAGAAGGAAACACCTTCGAGTACAGATGCCAAGAACAACTTTCTTGTTCACTACTACGCTTTAGCAGGAGAGCGAAAAGCGTTTTTTAAAATTTGTAAATAATATGTAAATATCTTGTCAAAAAACAATTAAAACTGTAATTAAATATTGAATCTCTAATAAAAAAGTGGTAACAGTCAATATTTTCAAAAAGTTTTATAGGTTCAATAATTTCGGCTGTTAATAAGTTATGCTAAAATAAAATCTCGAGTTCAAAAACAAAATAATTAAAATACAATTTTCTCTCATTGTTCAGATAAGAAAAGACCATTCAAATCTATCAAAACACCTAGACTGTTAAAAGGTTTCGTACCTCTCCCGATTTTTATTCTGTTATTACGATATTAAAATTACGATATTAAAATCTAAAAACTATTAAAAAAAAAAAAAAATACATGTTTTAAATTCCCTACACTTTCTTGCTTCAACACTTTCTAATTAAGTTACTAATTATTGAAAATATTATGAAGAGTTTTTGTAGAAAGTGCATGTCTATGTAAAAAGTAAAGTGTAACAATAACATTAGGAGCCTCTCTCTCTCTCTCTCTCTCTTCTCTCTCTCTTTTTTTTTCTTTCTTTCTTTTTTTTTACCAAATGGGTAAAACCAGATTTATTGCCAAGCGTCGCAGATGCTCCATCCGTACAAAGAGAATGACGTTTTTGTTTCCAGTCGATTATATTAATACGGAATAAAATTACCTTTCATTATGCACATTTTCTGATTTCGTTCAAGTGTAATATGGCAACACTTTTAACAAAGCGTGTAAAATCTACATAAACACCGATAAAGTCTCGTGATCTGTAATATCACGTACGCTGAGCAGAAGAAATTCTTTATTCAAATTTCACATTATATCCATTTGCACAATTAAGAATTTGATTTCCGTATTGATTTGCATTTGTTAACACTCTATTTTCCATTACACAACGTCAAATATTCTCCTAGTGGTGACTTTTGGAACTCATTTGTTTTTTCGCGGAATCCTTTGTTCCTCGTTTTGTTTAATCTTTCTATAACATGTGGCGTCATTCTCGCAAATAGATCGCGCTACAAAACACTGCGAGAACTGTCAGTTTAATTATGGCCACCCGGTACTTAGATATGAAAAGAGTAGATTCGAAGTGAAATTAGAAGCTATACATGCTCAATGCTGGAAAGAGTGTATAGTTGAAACAGCTAAGGTTAAAGGCCTGCAAAGGGCTGTTGTGCTCGTAAAGAACAATGAAAAGGACATTCATGAAAGTAAATAAAAAGGTTCTGCTCTATAATAACTTAGTAAATATTTTTTTACTCAACGTCAGTAGTTAATTAAGTTTTTATGTTTAACAGTATATAATAACTGAGTTAAAATATTGTATTAATTAAATCATTTTATTTGTGGGAATATAATTTAATGGACTAACATAAATGCAAGAAAAGAAGATTTATGAAACCAATTATTCAGCAGCAAAACAGTCATCTGTAATTTCAAAATAATTTGTAGTCATAATTGAATGAAATTTAGTAAACTTGAAAGGTAATTAATGAAGTGTATATGTATATGTATGTTTTAATACATAACTTGATATGTTGTATATGTCTATATTAATTAGCAATAAAAAGAGGAAAATCTGTGGACTTTTCTTTCTCATTGTACTTTTAATTTTTCAAGTTATTCATGAAATTAGTTTAAATTTGGCTTGTTTGTTGAGGAGCATAAATTAAATATGCTTCAATATTTACGAGGCAAATTTATAGAAATTCAATATAAAAAAACTTACAGCACAATTTAAAAGAAATTTTTTAAGTAAAATGAAATTACATACAGCATTACTGATCAGTTTCATAGTATATTTATGTATGCAAGGAAACCTATGTATATATGTACGTATTTTGTTTGTGTGTATGTGTATATAATGAAATTACTTTTTTTGTGAAATTGATTGTTCACTGTACTTTAGATTAAGACTTTTGAACCCTCTATGCAAATAAATTCTGGCTATATCACTGGTATCGGTATAATAAGAAACCATTTTAAAGAATTTGTTTGTCAGCTAAGAACAGCCTACCTTAGTTTCACTGTAGTTCATGGATGTGCCGTAGACTTTTAAACTAATTAGCATTTAAAATTCCTTTTACTTTCTATGATTTAATAGAAGCATTGAGGATTAATGGTTCATTTATCAAGGAATCATTAATCCTCTTATGTCTATTGAAAAAGTAGAGGGCAATAATATTTATGCATGTAATAAAAGCTCTGTTAGTAATACTTCATCTCTAACAAAATTATTAAACTTGAATTTATATGTATATAAAAAGAGGGGTAAATAATAAAGCGCAAAGTTTTTGTGCAATTTATCTAATCAAGAATTGGAGATGAAAAAATTTTATTGAAATTTTTGTGTTAATAGTGCAGTTTTTTATTTATTAAAATTTATATCTGTATTTTCTTTGTTTTAGATTCAGTGGAAAGAATGAAGAGAACTTATGGAATTTTTGTCGATTATAATCAATAATAATCAATTACTTTTTTAAATATTAGTTATTGCAATAAAAAAATGTATTCAATTTTAGTTTTCTTAATAAAAAAAGAACACATCCCTTTTTTATTTGAATTTTTATATTATCTGATAGCAAATAAAAATAGCAAAAAAATACTATATAGTAATTTTGATGTAAAAGCAGTAAGCTTTTACACAATTAATACACAAAATATTCTCAGAAATATTTACATTTATAGAAAAATACGATGTTTAAAGATCAATTAAAAGGATAAATTTCATAATTGATATTCAATCTCTGCACAAATAGTATCAATGTTAGATAAACGAAATTAATTCAAAGAAATTAGCCGATTAAAAAATAAATATTTGTGAATTAATTATAACTGATAAATTTTGTATTAAATATATACTAAATAAGCTAAGTATATAGAATATATTACAGTTTTAAAACATCTTTATTAAAACATTCTAGAAAAGCAATTATGATTGGTTTTGTTTTTAATAGCTCAATTTATAAAAAAAGAAAGAATAGAAACGTATATAAGCACCTTTACACATTTGTTACACAAAATAGCGATAAACGTATTTATCTAGTAACCATGCTTTAGTTTGGATTCTCTGACACCGGGGGTGCCACTTTCTAAGCGAGTCACATGTTACAGAAGTGTACTCTTTACAGTGTCAAGAAATAATCGCTCTGAAGGATTTTGTAATGTATCTCCATTAATTACGGAATTTGTTCTTCAATAAGTGCAGATCAAATGTAAAGAAGACAGTTATCTTACTCTCTTCAAAAAGATTTCATCAGTAGAAGCCTTCTGAAGAATGTCAAGATTTGTCGAGTTCAGAGTGAAAATGTAGAGGGATTTCTAAGACAGACGATTTTTTCTTTATGTATAGAAATTTCCTAGATAATATGAACAAGAATATTAAAAGTAGACAGTGGTCTTACTTTCTTCAAGAATGTTTCGTCAGTGAAAGTGTTATCAAGAAAGTCAAGCGTTCTTCAAAATTTAGTCGTGATCAAAACGAAACTGCAGACAGATTTCAGGGACTTACAGACACTCTTCTTTATATATAAAGATTTCTTAGGTCATCTTAACTAGTAAATTTAAAGTCAAAGTGATCTCACTCTCTCAAAAAGATCTCGTCACTGAAAGCCTTGTCAAAAATGTCAAGAATTATTCAAAATTTTGGAACGAACCTCTAAAAGAATTTCTCGGATATACGAACTTACAGACATTCTTCTTTATGCATAGAGATTTAATAGATGATTTGAACTAAACAATTTAATGTAGACAGTGATCTTATTTTCCTCAAGTACGTTTCGTCAGGGAAGGCCTTGTAAAGAAGATCAAGAATTCTAACAACTTTCGTTGAGATTGGAACAAAACTGTATATGGGTTTGTCAGAAGGATAAACTTACAGGCACACTTATCTATGCCTAGATTTACCAGATCATTTGATCTATACACTTCAACGTAGACAGTGATCATACTGTTCTCAAAACATCTCGTTAATGAAAGTCTTATCAAGAAGATAAAGAATTATGCAAAGTTTTGTCGAAATCGGAAAAAAATTATAGACAGATTTTTCAGATATGAAAATCACCAGACCCTCTTTTGTATACACCTCCTCCGATATGAAGGGACGTTTATGGGGCTCCTTAGCCAGACGGCTTTATCCCCGATCCTAAAGGTAGAAAGTAAGCAAGATAAAAACTGTAAGGTACTATTAAGTTTATAAATTTAGGAAAGGAGTAATTAAGAGATGCCGAACATCAAAAGGTGGGTAAGGAGAAATCAGTGAGGGCTGTGACTTATGTTGTAAGTACCTGTAAAGATACAACAATAGCTGATTAACACCCCGAAAAGGAAAGTTCTGATTAGTATACACGGTGCGAAACACTAGATGGAGTCTTACGGTCAAATTATAAACATAAAAAACACAGTTAGGTACACTACCCTGCTCCATAATAATAAAAATACACATATTTTTTAACTACAACTCATCACTTTACGGCACAACATATAACAAGAGTGACAGGGGATGTAGTAATAAGAGTTAATAGGGTAATTAAGGTAGAGAATCTATAGTCAGTAAAGCATTGCGGCACGCAACCGCTTAGTCTTTTGTATACATAGAAATATCGGGTTTGTCAGATGGATAAACTTACAAGAACACTTATTTATGCCTAGTGATTTAACAGATCATCTGAACTAGACAATTTAAAATACACAGTAGTCCTACTGTCCTCAAGAAGATCTCGTCTGTGAAAGCCTTGTAAAGAAGTAAAAAAATTAAAAAAAATATCGCAGAGATTGGAACAGAATTGTGTACGAATTTCTAAGACATACAAACACAGAGGCACTATGTATAAAGATCTCCTTGATCATTTGAATATTTGGTGTTTCAAAATCTATTATTGAATACGCCCAACGATGACAGAATTCATGGAATTATTTATTCATAAATTGGTACCTCCTCCGATATATAAACGGACATTTATGGGGCTCCTTATCCAGACGGCCTTATCCTCGATACTAAAGGTAAAAAGTAAGAAAGGTAAAAGCTGTGAGGTAAAATTAAGTTTAAAATTTAGAAAGGAGTAATTTAGAGGTGCGTTCGTGAAAAGCTAGTTAAGGGGAAATGCGTGACAGCTGTTAACTTCTGTGGTAAGTACCTGGAACGGTACAATAAAATAGATTATTACCTTGAAAAGGAAAGTTCTAATTAGTACAGACGGTGCGAAACACTAGATGGAGTCTTACTGGCAAATAAACATCAATAAACTGTTAGGTACACTTCCTGCTCCATATTTATAAAAATACACATAAATAATTTGGTACAAATTTATAGAGGCATGCTAAATTATCACCATATAGTGGACTCCGCGTTTATTTGTTGGAACAGACGCATTATAGACGCCTGTCCCGTCCGCCATGTTTTTTTGGCGACCAACAGAAAAACGCGTGTTTTGAAAAATCGCCAAGTAGAAAAACATGGCGGCGGTACACGTTTTCTGAAAGATCAACCCCCCCCCCCAGAAAAAAAAAAAAAAAAAAAAAAAAAAAAAAAAAAAAAAAAAAAAAAAAAAAAAAAAACATGGCGGTCACATGGCATATTTGAAACCCAACATTAACAAAACTAAACTTCAAAAGAATAAAAAAGGATTAACAATTTAAAGCATTATTAAAATAAAGTCAGCATAACAATTTTCATTTTTTACATTACTTAAAAAATAAATAACAGATTAC
>CM063497.1:98839122-98876122 GCA_032207245.1 Pardosa pseudoannulata | reverse complement strand
TGAGCATTCGGCCACTGAGCCAGATGGCTAAGCTTCTGTATGCGCCATTTGCTCCTATCTCAAAAAGACAACGTCTGGCTGTTATTTAGATCTGGAGAGTGTCACAGGTCCCTTGTAAATTTCTTTTGACTTCTCTTCCGGAAGAACGACACCTGGATTTCGTCCATCTTCACTTTCGGTCTGCTTCGTAGGATCATGATACGGCTACATACGTAAAACATGGACAACGTCTTTTGGTTTTCATTTTCGGGAGGAAGGATCGAAATCTTGTACTTCATAGGTAACGTTGGATAGTCGGCGCAGCACTTGATAGGGACCAAAATATCTCTTTAAGAGCTTCTCTGAAAGACCGACCTTTCGAACCGGGGTATAAACACATATAAGGTCTCCAGGACTATAAGACACCACTCGGTGCTTAGAGTCATAACGTCGACGGTCTTTATCTTGCGCTCTCAGAGTATGCGTTCGAGCCAACTGTCTCGTTTCTTCTGCTCTGGAAATGGTCTTGGCTATGTAATCGTTAGTTGCATCATCAGGGCAGAATGGAAACATCGTATCCAGCGTCGTTTCGGCTTCACGTCCATGGACTAGGTAGAACGGTGTGAATACTGTTGTATCCTGCTTGGCAATGTTATAGGCAAACGTCACAAATGGTAGAATTTCGTCCCAATTTTTCTGTTATGTGTCAACATACATGGACAGCATATCGGCTAGAGTTTTGTTCAGGCGCTCCGTCAAACCATTTGTCGGAGGATGATAGGCAGTCGTCATGCGATGATCGATATTGCACAATTCGACGAGAGCGGAAAAAAGTCTGGATTGAAAAACGGCACCACGATCTGTAATAATGACTCGAGGAGCTCCATGTTTTAGAAGAATCTCTTCGAGCAGGAACTTGGCTATTTCTTCGGCTTCAGCAGTTGGTAAAGCTTTAGTTATTCTATACTGTGTACAATAATCGGTGTAGACTGCGATCCATTTATTACCATGGGCAGATTTAGGAAATCTCCCAAGCAGATCTATCCCAATTCGATGAAAAGGTGCGACAGCAGGAGGGATAGAAACCAAGCGTAAAGGTGGCAGTTGTGGAACGGGTTTTTTCCTTTGGCATTCTTGGCAATGCATAACACATCTAACAACATTTCGGTGCATCAACGGCCAATAAAATCTTTTCCGGATCCTGTCACACGTTTTCGAAAAGCCAAGATGACCTGCGGTAGGCGCGTCGTAAAAATGTTTAAGTATGTCTGCACGTAGATGTTTGGGAATGACGGGTAACCATGTCTTTCCAGCTGGATCAAAATTCTTTCTGCATAGGACTCCAATTAACTCAAATTGCCTTTCGGTGGATGAGCCGATCTTCGGAAGTATCATTTTTGCTATGTCTGGATCTTTCTTCTGCTCGACAGTGAGGTCTATACTCGTGGTTACAGCTAAAAAATTGATCTTGCGTCTCAGTCTCTTCTTCTACTGGATTCTTGGAGAGAGCGTCGGCATCGTTATGTTTCCTACACGATTTGTATTGAAAAATTATGTTTTTGGAGTCGAAGAGCTCACCTTGCCAGTCTGCCTGAGGGATCCTTGAGATTCATAAGCCAGCACAATGAGTGGTGATCTGTCACAACCGTAAAATGTCTTCCAAACAGGTATGGTCGGAATTTATTGATAGCCCATACGATAGCAAGGCATTCCCGTTCTGTAGTAGAATAATTTTTTCGGCCTTTGTCAGGGTCCTAGAGGCGTACGCTATGTCCTTTTCGACTTCATTCTGAATTTGAACCAGAACTGTTCCAATACCATATCCGCTGGCGTCTGTATGAATTTCTGTAGGGCATCTTTCATCGAATATCCCCAATACTGGATCAGATGTAAGAGCCTTCTTCAGGTTATCGAAAGCCTCTACCTCTTTAGAACCCCAATGAAATTTCACATCGCCTTTCAACAGCACCTGCAGGGGCTCGGCGAGATAGCAAAAGCCTTTAATGAACCTTCTGAAGTAACAGCAAAGCCCAAGAAAGCTTCGAAAGTCATGTATTTGGTTTGGTTTGGTTGGGGAGCGCTACGGTCTACTTTTTGCAACACGAGGGCTACCGAAAGTCATGTAAGTTCTGCGGAGTAGGGAAATTGGTCACGGCTTTCACTTTGTCAGGATCTGGACGGACACCGCCACTGGATACGAGATGTCCTATGATTTTTACTTCTTTAGCAGCAAAAAGGCACTTCTTGGGGTTAAGTATGAGTCCAGCTTCTTGAATGCATTTCAGAACTGTCCTTAATCTGATAAGGTGGTCTTCGTAACTTTCTGAGAAAATTGCTATGTCGTCCAAGTAACATAGGCACATAGTCCATTTAAGATTGCGTAGCAAATTATCCATCATTCTTTCAAAAGTCGCCGGTGCATTGCAAAGTCCAAACGGCATGACTTTAAATTCATATAAACCTTCTGGAGTAATAAAGGCAGTCTTTTCACGATCCGCTTCATCCACTTCTATCTGCCAGTAGCCAGATCGGAGATCCATGGAAGAAAAGAACTTGGCGCATTTTAAACAGTCTAGAGTATCGTCAATACGGGGCAGAGGATAAACATCCTTTTTCGTTATTCTATTCAGTTTGCGATAGTCTACGTAAAAACGCCAGCTTCCATCTTTTTTTTCTTATGAGTGCCACAGGAGATGACCACGGACTCTCAGATGGCAGGACAATACATTGGTCAAGCATTTTCTGAACCTCTTCTCTAATTATGCGTCTTTCAGTCGGTGAAACTCGGTAAGCCCTTTGGTAGATTGGAGCATGGTCACCCGTATTGATCCTGTGTTTCACATTTGTCTTTGCGGCTGTCGACTTGTTAGCTTTTGTCAAGATTCCAGAAAAGGTTTGTAGGAGCTCGACTAATTTGTGTTTTCTTTCGCTGCTCAACTCAGGGGATATCATCATGGTATAATCTATATTGGAATTCTTCGGCTCCTGCAGAGTACTAGTACTTTTTGTTGTTTCCGAAATCTCGCATATATGTCCTTCATTCAATAACTCAGCTTCGCCTACGTACATTCCTTTAGGAATCACTTGATCTTTGGCTTGCATTTTGGCAATCCAAATTTGCACTTCGTCCATTATGGTATAAGGATACCATAGATGGTATAGCAAGGTTTATTTCGAGTAGCAAGTGTCTATTGCCGTTGTTATGTTTCTTCCGACATCTAATTCTGATACTGCTATTCTTGTCACTCAGCGTGGTTTAAGCTTGTAGTCCTTCGTGGCATACACCTTCCAAGCGTCTAGTGCCTTGGTTTCTTGTCCAGTATCTTCTAACAACAGTTCACGTCTGCCACAGTCTATCACAGCTTGAGAAGCTTCTAAAAAGTCCCATCCGATGATTACGTCGTGACTACAATGCTGTAGGACGATGAATTCAACAGTCAACTTTCAGCATAGTGTTCTTGGCGTCAGCGAACATAACTATCTTTAAGGATCGACGAAACTTATCGGAGACGACAGAGAATGAGGCTCCAGAATCGACTAGAGCACGGATCGGCTGATTATCTACCAGAACATCGAGGTGGTTACCCGTCATCCTTGCGGCCGATGGAGGATTTTCATTACATGCGGCCTCACCTCCTCGAAAGGTCGCTCTGCTTAGTTTTCCTCGTTTCTACGGCTTGGAGATTGACCTGATCGACGATATGGCGACGGCGATCGGGAACGACGGGTTGGTGATCGGCCTCTAGTAGGATTAGGAAAAGAACGGCATTCGGGGCTTGGTCGGCGAAACTCAGCGTCAATGTCTTAAAAGTTCTGTCGGCGGGCTCGATAATCGTCGAAAACAGCTTTCCTCTCACGACTCAATAGCGTCCTCAATAGTTTCCTCAATAGCGTACGACGTGTCCAGGGCGTCCACAGTGGAAACATACTGGCCTGTTGTCGGTCGTTCTCCATAGGTCTGTTTTCCTGGGCTGGGGTACTGATCTCTGGACAGGACTTCTGGCTTTCCTCGTCACAGCGGCTGCATACGTGGGACGTCCTTGGGCATCTGCAGACTTTGCGACCACTGGCGCCAAAGCTCTTTCGACTTCGTCTTGGATGACGGTCTGTAGCGGCTGGGAATAGTGGTCCGGAAACTCGTCGACTTGATTTACTACTTGATTAATCTCTTCGCGTACAATTCTACGGATAAGAGACACTAAATCGGTCTCGTCCTCCATGGCTGCAACTAGTACGACGTTTGGTAGTCTCTTAAATCTTCGGCCAATTCTTTTTTGCCTCATGTCTTCAATGTAGTTACATTACTTGATGAAGTCAGCCGTAGTCTTCACATCTTTCATTAGGAGCACTTGGTACCTATCTTCGGCAACGCCTTTCATTAAATGAGACACTTTCTCGTCGTCGGACATTGAAGGATTGACTTCTTGACAAATACCTAATACACTCTGAATGTAGGACTGCGTACTCTCTCCTGCCTTTGAGTTCTACATTTCAGTTTCTCTTCGGCCTTTTTGGTGTACCTGTGGCTATCGCCCAAAAGTTCATTTAAACCCTTTTTGAATGCGTCCCAGGAGTCCAAGTTATCTTCATTATTTAGGTAACATTGCTTGGCCGTACCGTCTAGGAAAAAATATACATTTGCGAGACACATCATTTCATCCCAATTGTTGAACTTGGCCCCCCGATCGTATTCCGCAAGCCATTTCCGAGGGTCGTCTCCAGGCTCCTTACGGAAGGTTGAGGGGTTCCTTACGGGCGAGTAGGTAGGAGCTACCAGGGTAGGCTTCGTTTCTTCAGGCATTATCTGCTTCTATCTTTTTTCTGGATAGTAAAGACCAAATTCTGGAGGTAATCCTCTTAAACGGAGACTTCTGCGAACACTGTCAGAGTTATCCACAATGATGAAATCGGTACCCGGCGCCTCCACCAAATTTGTCACGAAGATTCGAATGAACACACCGTTTAACTTAACAGAAGAATTTATTAAAGCTAAGTAGCAGCTCGCAACTTTACAAGATTGGGATGTTGCCTACAACTAGTGGGTATCAACTTTTATACCCGAACAGAATATTTGAGAAATAACTAACTTATATATTAAAGAAAGATCTAGAATATTCAAGAACATAAGGAAACAATAAATAACATTTTTGAATTAAAAACCCGCACTTCGGATAAACTGCCATGTCAATCATCGAACCCACAACCTCCGGGTCTGAATCGCGTGCTCTGACCATTTGGCCACTGAGCTAGTTGGCTAAGCTTCTTTATGCGGCAATATAAAGATTTCTTAGATCATCTTAACTAGCAAATTTAAAGTACAAAGTGATCTCACTCTCTCAAAAAAGATCTCGTCACTGAAAGCCTTGTCAAAAAGGTCAAGAATTTTTCAAAATTTTGGAACAAAAATCTAAAATAATTTCTTGGATATAGGAACTTACAGACACTCTTCTTTATGCATAGAGATTTTCTAGATGATATGAACTAAACAATTTAAAGTAGACAGTGATCTTATTTTTCTCAAGTACGTTTCGTCAGTGAAGGCCTTGTAAAGAAGCTCAAGAATTCTAACAACTTTCGTTGAGATTGGAACAAAACTGTAGATGGGTTTGTCAGAAGGATAAACTTACAGGCACACTTATCTATGCCTAGAGATTTACCAGATCATTTGATCTATACACTTCAAAGTAGACCGTGATTATACTGTTCTCAAAACATCTCGTTAATGAAAGTCTTATCAAGAAGATAAAGAATTATGCAAAATTTTGTCGAAATCGGAAAAAAAAACATTATAGACAGATTTTTCAAATATGAAAATCACCAGACCCTCTTTTGTGTACACCTCCTCCGATATGAAGGGACGTTTATGGGGCTCCTTAGCCAGACGGCTTTATCCCCGATCCTAAAGGTAGAAAGTAAGCAAGATAAAAACTGTAAGGTACTATTAAATTTATAAATTTAGGAAATGAGTAATTAAGAGATGCCGAACATTAAAAGGTGGGTAAGGAGAAATCAGTGAGGGCTGTGACTTATGTTGTAAGTACCTGTAAAGATACAACAATAGCTGATTAACACCCCGAAAAAGAAAGTTCTGATTAGTATACACGGTGCGAAACACTAGATGGAGTCTTACGGTCAAATTATAAACATAAAAAACACAGTTAGGTACACTACCCTGCTCCATAATAATAAAAATACACATATTTTTTTACTACAACTCATCACTTTACGGCACAACATATAACAAGAGTGACAGGGGATGAAGTAATAAGAGTTAATAGGGTAATTAAGGTAGAGAATCTATTGTCAGTAAAGCATTGCGACGCACGGCTGCTTAGTCTTTTGTATACATAGAAATATCGGGTTTGTCAGATAGATAAACTTACAAGAACACTTATTTATGCTTAGAGATTTAACAGATCATCTGAACTAGACAATTTATAATACACAGTAGTCCTACTGTCCTCAAGAACATCTCGTCTGTGAAAGCCTTGTAAAGAAGTAAAAAAATTGTGGAAAATATCGCCGAGATTAGAACAGAACTGTGTACGAATTTCTAAGACATGCAAACACAGAGGCACTATGTATAAAGATTTCCTTGATCATTTGAATATTTGGTGTTTCAAAATCTAATATTGAATACACCCAACGATGACAGAATTCATGGAATTATTTATTCTTAAATTGGTACATCCTCCGATATATAAACGGACATTTATGGGGCTCCTTAGCCAGACGGCCTTATCCGAGATTCTAACGGTAAAAAGTAAGAAAGGTAAAATCTGTAAGGTAAAATTAAGTTTAAAATTTAGAAAGGAGTAATTTAGAGGTGCTGGTCGTGAAAAGCTAGTTAAGGGGAAATGCGTTAAATCTGTTAACTTCTGTGGTAAGTACCTGGAACGGTACAATAAAATAGATTATTACCCTGAAAAGGAAAGTTCTAATTAGTACAGACGGTGCGAAACACTAGATGGAGTCTTACTGGCAAATAAACATCAATAAACTGTTAGGTACACTTCCTGCTCCATATTCATAAAAATACACATAAATAATTTGGTACAAATTTATAGAGACATGCTAAATTATCACCATAGAGTGGACTCCGTGTTTATTTGTTGGAACAGATGCATTTAGACGCCGGTCCCGTTCGCCATGTTTTTTTTTTTTTTTTTTTTTTCGACCAACAGAAAAACGCGTGTTTTGAAAAATCGCCAAGTAGAAAAACATGGCGGCTGTACACGTATTCTAAAAGATCACCCAAAAAAAAAACATGGCGGTCACATGGCATATTTGAAACCCAACATTAACAAAACTAAAATTCAAAAGAATAAAAAAAGATTAACAATTTAAAGCATTATTAATATAAAATCAGCATAACAATTATCATTTTTTACATTATTTAAAAAAATAAATAACATATTACTAATATTTATGATATACATCAACAGAATAAACACAATATATAGTATTTTAATAAGCACTGATATTATAAAAAATCTAACGTGAGGGGGTTCCCCCCTCACCATCCCCCTTGTAATAAAAGAAATGAAAAATAAATTTAATAACAGATGAAAGTTGGTAAGGGTAGAGCCACTAACATTATTCAACTCTCCTACCTCTCTTAAAAAAAACTTTGAAATAATTAGTTTTTACAAAAAAAAAAAAAAAAACTCAGATTTGGAATACCGCTGTTCCCTCACACTTTTAGTTTAGAATAAAATGCGCAACCCACCTCACACCTAAGAATATCCTGATATTTTTTAACAATTTCAAAAATAAGAACCGAAATAACTTCAACCGTCATAACTAAATTAACTAAATCCTAGAAAATAAGAACAAAGCAAAATTGTTCCAAACCAAAGAATCTTGTTTGATTTAGAATATCCTGATACTTTTTAACAATATCAAAAATAGTAAGAACCGAAACAACTTCATCCGTCATAACTAAATCCCAGAAAATCAGAAAAAGCAAAAATGTTCCAAACCAAAACATATTGCTTGATTTAAAATATCCTGATACTTTCTAACAATTTCAAAAATAGTAAAATAAGAACTGAAATAATTAAACCCAGAAAATGAAAAGAACATAAAAAATTACTTACTAAATCCCAGAAGATAATAAGAATAATAAAAGATACAACCTGACCTAGAAAAGAGAAACCGAAAGAACAACTAAAAAACCAAACGAACAGCTAAGATGTAAGGGTACTGACGTCAGAAATCACGTGCACCAATGGGGTGCAAGAACACATTAGAGCTGCCATACCCCAGCACCAAAGTCAGGGCAAACACCAACCCACTCATGTCCCATAAAAACGCGAAAAAATCGCTAAATTTGGCGACAAAAAAACACGGCGTCTATAATGCATCTGTACCTATTTGTTTTTAAATTAAACGTTTTCAAAATAAAAGAAAAATTTTTAAATTTAATCTTACTTACAATTTATATTACTTAAATATATTATCTCCCTTTCATGATGTTTGTTAATTTGAATAAAGTAATCACCTAAACATTACCAAATGGTGTTGTTTTTAATAAATTTTGCTTTTTCTTTTTACTTTAGCAAGAACTCCCATCGGATTCAACAGACTTCCCCTAAATTTATGTTTAGTTTTTATCTTAACAGTGTAAATATATTGGCTACACGTTTCTCCCTGGTTTTTACATCAATAGAAATTTAAAGGCGCCTCCACACTATAGTCCACTGCAAGCCATCACCACCGTCTGGAGGGGCTTTGGCTTATCGTGGCCGATGGCGGCAGACGATAAAATAGCTTTGGCGGACGATGGCTTCGGAGGCGGTTTTTTTCCAAAGATCAAAGGCAGCCAGATGCGCAACTTAAGTGAGCAGTAGACCCTATGGACGAATGAATGCGCTCAGCTCATTCAGTGGCCCAGCATGTAGATGCGACCCGTGAACCATCGTTCGAGGTCACCATCAGGAAGTGGTGAACAACTGGCCATAGTGTGGAGGCTACATAAGGAGATATGGTGCTGCTATCTGTACGAAAAGAATAAAAGTAAAATAAAGCTTTTCCAAAATAAAAGGATAGATAATATATTTGAAGTAAATCACAAATATAATCAAAAATATTATTTATATAAATTCTAAAAATTTTAAATTTGAAACTAATAACAAAAATTTGACACTCTGTGTAAAGTTTACAGAAAATTTTCTAGATCTTAGGACTAATAAAGTAAGTGTAAGAATATTAGCAAGTAATTATTATTCCAATATAAAATGAATCAAAGTCCTAATTATTTCAACGAATCTATCTCGATGTATTTTTCACAATTTGTATGGGTTGATATTTAAATATTTTTTAAATGAGTTTAAGAAAAAAAACACATTGAAAAATACACACAAACAGAATATTACATTGGAAAAGTTATAAATGTTGTTGATAAAGTAAATCATAATTGTTTAAACATGTTTATGCAAATATGTATTAACACTAAAAACATAAATATTTACTAAGTAGGAATTATATTATAACTTAATGTATTTTAATTACATTTTATATTTGAAATGTTTCTTTATTAGATTACCAGTGTGTAATTAAATTTAAAATTTGTGCATGTATGTATGTATGTATGCATGTATGTATATATATATATATATATATATATATATATATATATATATATGATATATATATATATATATATATATATATATATATATATATATATATATATATATATATATATATATATATATATATATATATATATATATATATATATATATATATATATATATATATATATATATATATATATATATATATATATATATATATATATATATATATATATATATATATATATATATATATATATATATATATATATATATATATATATATATATATATATATATATATATATATTGGACCGGTGAAGACCATTCGGAGACAGATGATAGAGGGCGCTGCTGAGTGCTAGGAAGGAGGCTGTCAGATAGAGAGAGAGGGAGAGGGGGTCCGGAGGTCCGACGCGCAGGTCGACCATGAGACCGAGATAGATTAACCGGAGATAATCCTTTAATTATATTATATGTGTGTGTGTAACGTTAAGTGTTGTGTATTAAATGTGATTGTCTTCAGAAAAGTATCGTCGTTACTGTTGTCATTACCCCTAGACGCCGCCGTCCTGCCCTACAAAGTGGGGGCTTGTCCGCGATTTGAGCATTGTGGATTAACGTGCTGATTGATCTGAACATTTTGGATTAATAACTGTGTGATCGAATTTGTGAACTTTAAACTCTAACCGCTGACTGTTTTGTGTGAGCTGATGCCAGACCTGAAACGAAACTAGCCAGAGACGTACGAGAAAAGGTAGGACACACATTTTTTACTATTCCAAACAGTAAATATAAATACAAAATGTCAATAACATATCAGAAAAGCACGCGTAAAGAGGACATACTACATGTTCTAAATGAGATTGGTGAGCAGGTTGCTGCCAAAGACACAATAATAGACTTAAAGAACAAACTGGAAAACTCCAAAGCATTCCAGGACAATTCAGAATTTGTGATGAATCTTCTCAATATAAGCGTTGAGGATAGACTATCAAAAACTGAGCGCGAACTTCAGTTAACAAAATAAAAACTCGAGTTGGAAAAATTAACCCTAAAGCGAATAGAGCGGGAAGCAGAGCTTCAGAAATCGAAAATCGAAACAAATAAGGATGCGTCGAAAAGTGACATTTATGACTTAGAAAATTTAATAAAAAGCGTAAAAACACTAACAATTCAAATACCAACAAAGGCGGAAAATTTTGGTCTATTTTATCAGTCGTTGGAACGAGCATTTACAGTTAAGAATGTCCCGGATAAATTAAAAGCCGAAATCCTTATCAATATTCTCGGAGAGAACGCGCATAGTATTTTGCTTTACGTGAAGGATGACGAAATAAATAACTATGAAGTAGTGAAAGCGTTGGTGATGAAAGAATTTCAGCCAACAGCACAAGAATGCTTACTTAATTTTAGAAAAGCCAGAAGGCAAGTTAATGAAACGCATGTGCAGTTTGCCACACGTTTGAGTGCCATGTTTCAATATTATCTAAAAATTAGAAACGTAACTACTTTTGAAACTCTTTGTGATTTGATCGTTAGCGATAAAATTTTAGACACACTGGACCAAGAAACGGCTTCTCATATTAAAATCCATCAAGCAGATTCGTGGCTTATGCCTAAAGAGCTTGGTAAGTCCTGTGATATTTTCTTCATGTCAAAAAACAAAACGCTACAGGAGACGCGATGCAGTGCAAATGTTTATTTAAGAAACGAAACTGATCCCAATAGCAAAAGCCGCGCGAAGGTAGAACATGCATCTAATACGCAGAGACAATTCTATAAGCAAAACCCAAAATCTAGCAAAGAACCTGTATCCTGCTATGTGTGTGGAGGCCCACATTTTGCTAGAAACTGTTTTAAAAAGGCGTCCAACGTAGAGAACAAAAATGGACAAAAATACAGCGTTAATAGTATTGTAACTTCTTTGCCCGAAAATGGATGTTTATTCAACGAATTGCAATACGTAGATATTTGTGTCGATGGAAAAAAATTACTCGCGATTTTGGATAGCGGTGCGAATTCGATGATAATAAACAAGTTCATTTCCGCTGAAAAGGAGCGCCACTCTCAAATTGTTTTGACTAGTGTTTTCGGAGAGAAAAGATTGGCAGATGTGTATAGATTTATGATATCTTTCGACGGCGCCGGTAAAACTCAGGATGTTTTGGGAGCGAGCTGTGAAATAGTGGCTGACGTCATTTTACCTCCTAAACTGTATGAGTCATTGCGTCAAAAAGAGGCGATTGCTGCTTCAACCTTGTTTAGTGAATCCAACCGAGATAAAAATTCCATGCCTTTGCAAATTGATCATATAATCAGTGAAACACCAATTTCTTTTTTAGCGAAAGTAGCCGATGTACTTGAAGACTGCACTTATGACTTATCCCACATTACCGACTGTAAATTGAAAAATGAAATTCATGCGCTTGTTCGAAATTATAAGCCAAACAAAACAGAGACTACTTCTTTGAAAATGAAGATTAATTTAAGCGATGAGGTACCCGTCTGTCAAAGAGCGCGCAGATTGTCATCACTTGAAAAAAGGGAAGTTAATGCGCAAATCGATCAATGGCTGAACAAGGGAATTATTAGAGAAAGTTGTTCAGATTATTCTTCACCAATTGTAGTGACTAGGAAACGGGATAAAACAATGCGTTTATGTATTGATTACAGACAACTTAATAAAAAAATAATTAGAGACAGATTCCCATTGCCGATCGTTCAAGAGGTACTTGACAAGTTAGAGGGAGGAAGAGTATTCACAACTCTCGATTTGAAAAATGCTTTTTTCCATGTGGGAGTGGACGAGGCGAGTAGAAAATACACTGCGTTTGTAACAGAAATAGGACAGTATGAATTCATGAGAGTACCATTTGGCTTGTGCATTAGTAGCAATTATTTCCAAAGATATATCAATTATGTGTTTAGAGATCTGTTAAGGGACGGAACTTTAATTATTTATTTAGATGACATTATAATCCCAGCTATTGATGAAAAGGAAGCGCAGAAAAGATTAATTCGTGTTTTGGAAGTAGCTTCAAAATATGGGCTCGAGTTGAATCTAAAGAAGTGTCAATTTTTACAGAGAAAAATTAGTTTTCTAGGCCACATTATTGAGAACGGAACCATAAGACCATCATTGGAAAAGACCGATGCAATACGTCACTTTCCAGTACCTAAAAATGTTAAGGATGTACAAAGTTTCCTGGGGTTGACGGGGTACTTTAGGAAATACATACCTTCATATGCTATCATAGCAAGACCACTCAGTGACTTGTTACGAGACTCAAAACCCTTTGAATTTGGTTGTGAGCAAAAGGTAGCTTTTCAGAGACTGAAAGATGCATTGTCACATGAACCCATATTACATCTTTACAGAGAAGGTGCGAAACTAGAATTACACACAGATGCGAGTAAACTCGGTTTAGGTGCAATACTTTTTCAACTAAACGATGACGGGCGTTATTATCCTATTCAATATATGAGCAAGAAAACCTCTGCCCAAGAAGAAAAAATGTGTAGTTATGAGCTTGAAGTACTTGCAATTATAGAGGCCCTAAAAAAGTTTCGAAATTATCTATTGGGAGGTAAATTCAAGATTTTGACTGATTGTGCGGCATTTGCAAAAACTCTTGACAAAAAGGAGCTTACGCCAAAGCTTGCGAGGTGGTCCTTGTTCTTAGAAGAATTCCAGTATGAGGTAGTACATCGTCCTGGAAAACAAATGCAACACGTTGATGCTTTGAGCAGATACCCGGTATTATTCGTGAACAGTGATGAATTGACGTACAAAATTATTCATGCGCAAGAAAGTGACGAATATATAAAAACAATTAAAAAGTTATTACAAGCAGGCAAAACTTCTGAATTTATCTTGAATAACAATGTTTTGTATAAGGTTGTTAATGATCAAGAATTGCTGGTAGTACCAGAGATGATGCAAGTAGACATCATGAAAAATGCACACTCTGTTGGACATTTCGCTGCTCCAAAGACTGAGGACTTGGTGAAACGCAATTATTATTTCCCAGATATGAGAAAGTGTATTGAGAACGCGATAAGAAATTGTGTAGAGTGCATATTAGTGAATAAGAAGGCAGGTAAAGGAGAAGGTCTTTTACATCCCATTCCTAAGGAAGATTCGCCATTATCAACGTACCATGTCGATTTTATTGGACCATTACCAACAACTAACAAGAATTATAATCACATATTCACAGTGGTTGATGCATTTACCAAATTTACATGGCTGTACCCAACCAAAAATACTACAGCACAGGAAGCTATCGACAGATTAAAACTTCAACAGAAAACCTTTGGAAATCCGTCACGTATTATCAGTGATCAAGGAGGAGCATTTAGATCCAAGGAATTTGAGGAATATTGTACTAAAGAGAAAATTGATCATGTGCAAATAACTGCGGGAGTACCTAGAGGAAATGGACAAGTGGAAAGAATCCATAGAACCCTGATCCCAATATTAACAAAGATGTCCATAGATGATTCTGCGAAATGGTTTAAGCATGTCGACTCACTACAGCGTGTTTTGAATTGCAGTACGCCACGTAGTACTAAATATTCACCGTTTGAATTACTCATGGGAACCAGAATGAAGAATCCTGAAGAAACAGTTATAAGAAATTTGCTCGTGGAAGAAATTCAAGAACAGTTTCATCAACATCGTGACAACATTAGAAATGAAGCCAAGAAGAACATTTTAAAGATACAAGAGGAAAACCGTAAGACTTATAACAGAAAGCGAAAAGAAGCTCATCAATACAAAACCGGAGATTTGGTGGCGATATTGAGGACGCAGTTTGGAAGCAAATTGAAGCTAAGACCGAAATATTTTGGACCCTATCAAGTCACAAGTGTTAAACAGCATGAGCGCTATAATGTGAAAAAAATTGGGGACCACGAAGGGCCGAATGTCACATCATCGTCAGCAGACCAAATGAAACCATGGACTAAATAGTAGAAGTGAAAAGTGAACTCAGACTATTTTGTGTGGTGTTTAACAATTTGTAATCCAAGTTATTGATCTATGTGTTTTGTTTTGTTTTGTTTCGTTTTGTTTTTTTAGTTAGTATTTTAGATCCAGGACTGTTTCGTCAGTGAGGACACTGCCAGTCAGGATGCCCGAGCGGTTGTAGGACCGGTGAAGACCATTCGGAGACAGATGATAGAGGGCGCTGCTGAGTGCTAGGAAGGAGGCTGTCAGATAGAGAGAGAGGGAGAGGGTCCGGAGGTCCGACGCGCAGGTCGACCATGAGACCGAGATAGATTAACCTGAGATAATTCTTTAATTATATTATATGTGTGTGTGTAACGTCAAGTGTTGTGTATTAAATGTGATTGTCTTCAGAAAAGTATCGTCGTTACTGTTGTCATTACCCCTAGACGCCGTCCTGCCCTACATATATATATATATATATATATATATATATATATATATATGTACGTATGTAAATATATATTTATTTATACAAATACGTATGAATGTATATATAGTACATTTCACTGACAAATGTACCTGTGCAGATATATAACTTAAAATACATGCCTAGTAAATTTTTATTTAGGTTGTGTTATATAAATTGACCTTTTTGTGGGATTTGTAGGAATGAACTGTAACACAAAAAAGATAAATATCACACCCAATATTTTAAATTAAAAAATGTTAAGGATGTTTTTAAATAATAAACTGAATTGTTACCAATCATTTAAATGGATTAATAATTAATAAAAAATTCAATTAAAACGGTTAGAGATTGCTCTAGCTTTTGCCAGAATAAAAAAAGAAAATAAAAAAAATTATTGAATTTACTTTTATCTTTTTATTTATTTGTACAGTGACAAATTTATTTTAGAAAGATAATCGTATGTAAACCTTAAAAATTCTGTAGGTATATTTTATTTTTATAATTATATTAATAATTTTATTTAAAAAAATAAAGTATTAATATAAACCTTAAACCTTAAAATTTATAAAACGAGAAAATTATTGCTTAAAGAAATTCCCTTATGATCTTATAAATTAAATAATAGAAATGTAGATAATACCAAAATTTCATAACTGTTTAAAACTCTCGAATTTTGTTAAAAAATATTTAATTAATATTTAATTTTTTAAATGTATGCAAGTTTTTGTAAATTTCTCATTTCCTGTGATTTTTAAACATAATTAATATTTTTTTTCCTTATTTCCCAAACTTACTTTGAATTCAGTTGAGTTTATATATTTCTAAACACAAATAGACTAATATTTCATACAAAAAGGAATTTTACTTCTGCCTTTAAAGTGCTATAAAATTTATTTGTTATTATTTTAGAAACAAAAATAATTACTAAATGTTGTAGAATGATTTCAAATTCGATATTATCTTAGTACCATGACATTATTTAACTTTAGATGCCACCTATAGATGGCAGGACCACTAAAAGTGTTTTAATTCAATAGGGAATATATTGTTACACGAAAGTTTTTTCCCATCCATCTCAACAACATCACAAATTTGTCATGAAATTAGATACATTTTATTAATATATCTGAAATGAATATATAGTACAGCGGTAGACAACGTGCGATTAGCAAGCCACATGCGGTTCTTTGAAGGATTATTTGTGGCTCTCGATAAATGTATCCAAGTTCCTTTTTCATTTTTGTGTTATTATACTTTAAAAAACTATTACAACTGATGGAACTCCAGCAAGCCTGGGTAAAAAAAATCAGTATTATTGGCCTTTTAATAAATAATTCTCAAATTCCACAATTCATATCGATTCACTGCATAATTCACCGAGAACATCTCGTTCCAAAATATTTAAAATATCGTGATGTTATGAAAATGGTGTAACACATTGTAAATTACATTCATACCAAAGCCAAATATCATCGATAATTGAAAAATTTCATTGAAAAAATTAAGGACGAAGAACTTTCAAATGCCTTTCAATAAATATAATTCTGTATAATTTTTTTTAAATACCTTTTTTTACATGCCTTTTAAGTATGTATTTAATTGTGGCTCGTGTAAAATTTCAAATTTTGAAAAATGGCTCGGACTATCAAGGAACTTAGCAACGTCCACTATGTCCGCGTTGGAGGCAAATTGATTTTGGAAAGTATTAGCAAGAACTTCTGTCTTGCCGAAGGGATCAAAGTGCGTCATTGGCGTCTGTAATGCATCTTTACCGATTTTTATTACTTTATGTTCGCTAATTTTCTCGTGGTTATTTTTTTTTAATTATTACATTTTAATTATTTGTTAGTCTTATTGTTTTCACACTGTTTTCTAATAACTGGTCTTTTTCTACCACTTTTCTTACAAAATATTCATAAGAATTTTATTTATTTTGCATTCAGTGGATGTTTTTATGTCAACGTACATTTTAATTTATTGTCACAGTTCGTTATCTTACTGTTATTTTACTTAATAAGTAGAATATATAGTTTTTTGATTCGTAAAATTCTTAATTTCGAAGAAATTGTTTATGATTTAGGTTTTTTTTTCATTTAATTTTTACTTTTACTCTAAAATGTCGTACGTTATGTATATACTTTTTAACCTACACACTGGTACATATTGTTTTGCATTTTGAAGGCTCAGAAGACCATCATAAGTTACCTTCAAATGTAAATAATGTCTGTAATCGAAATTAACAAACTAGACAGAAATTTTTAATTATCTAATTCATGTCAAATAGAGGTGGGAGGTGCCTAATAATAATGAGTAGCTACACCTTAATATAGTGGGTAAAACACAAACATAGCCTTATAGAATCTCCTTATAGAAGTAGAGCAATGTTTTACAGTTAACTAATTAACAATTGTTTTAATTCTACTTAAAATTTGTAGATATTTCTTGAAGTTGGTTTCCAAGTAGATAATATATGGCAGATACTGAAGATTAAAAAAAGTTGACCAGATAACTATTCCTTTTGAAAGTCTAGATTTTTTTTCATAGACAAGAAATGTTCTCTTCCTGTCTATAAAATGAGAGAAAACTTTTATTTTAATCATTTTGTTTTTATACGAGGTTTTATTTCAGTTTAACATATTATTACACAAAATTATGGAATCTAAAATAATTTTCGTATAAACGTCATGCTATCACTTTTTTATTACAGATAAGAAGTAAATTAAAATAGTATTTTCACCGACATTTCTCTTCGTGATTTTTGACTTCTTTGATTCCCCTCTGGCTCTGCTCGAGGAAGGATATATTTCCGATCTGCTCTGTGCGGTTGTTTTGTGCTTACCGTACGGTTCTTCGTCGCTGCCGCGTCGGCGTGGTGCTTATCGGTGTTTTTTTTCTGTGTGCTTTTACGTAGTGCGTTTGTGCTGTGTCATCATGAGTGAGGTGATGGATGCGTCGGTCGTTCGCCTCCCCCGTATTTAAAGGCGGTTATGGGGCTCCTTAGCCAGAAGGCCTTATCCCCGGTCTAAAGGTAGAGAGTAAGTGAGATGAGCTCTGTTAAGTAAAATTAAGATTATGAATTTAGAAAGGAGTAATTTAGATGCCGGTCATTAAAAGGTGGGTAAGAGAAATCGTAAGGGCTGGTGGTTGTAGTCACGTACCTGAAATACTCAAACATAAGTATTAATACCCTGAAAGAAAATATATAATTAGTAGGCACAGTTAGGTTTTACACTAGAACTTAGTCTTACGATCTAAATAAAACATCAAACACAGTTAGGTACAGTTTCTACTCCATAATAAAATATTCACATAAATATATGTTTTTTTTTTTTTTTTTTTTTTTTTTTTTTTTTTTTTTTTTTTAATCACATCACATCACAACACATTTACGTTACAACATAAAAGGGAAGGGGATGAAGTAATAAGCACTGAAAGGACAAGATTAAGGTAGGATAACTATTGTCAGGAAATCAAAGCGGCGCGAGTCCGGCGTATCTTAGATGGGCTATTGTGATCGTAATCCGGAAGTTCAGCTATTATTTCATTCGGGATGCTATTGAGAATATTGTAAAAATTTTGAGAAGATTTAACACAAGATTGTTTGAACGTTAATATATTGAAATCACGTCTTATTACTTCATTGGATAAATATCGATGTGCACCTCTAACACGCCTCATAAATTTATTTTGTACTCTTTCTATTACATTCAAATAAGACTTCGCGGCAAACGACCTGACCGGAGCTGCGTAAAGAGCGGTAAGACTATTGTTTTATATAAATGAATTTTATTTTTATTATTTAAGTATTTACTAATAAGAAGCATTTTTAAATTATCTAATTTTCCTATCATTTTATTTTTGACTTCCGTTATGTGAGGACGCCAGGTTAGTTTTTTATCTTATATAACATCTAAACATTTTACAGAGTTTTCCCAGTTAATTGCCTACATATAATCTAGGGGGAATTTTGTAAGTACAAGTAAAATATATAGCATTACATTTAGAGGGGTTAACTTTAATTTTCCAAATTTAATAAACCATTCTTCCATAGTGTCCAGGTGTGACTGAATGTAGCTAGCTACAGAGTTTACGTGTGGGGCTGAAGCAATTATAGCCGTGTCATCCGCATACAAGGCTAGAGAAGTATAATCATTTCTAGGAATATCATTAATATAAATATTAAACAGGGTGGGACCTAAGATGGAGCCTTGCTGTACACCTGCCGTTATTGATTTTAAAGTGGAGAAAGTGTTTTGTATGCGGACGGTGAAGTGACGATCGCAAAGGTAATTGTGTAAGAAATGTATTAAAGCGTCAGGCATTTTAAGCTGGATTAATTTGTAAATGAGGCCTACATGCGAGATGCGGTCGAAAGCCTTTGCGATGTCTAAGAAGAGTGCGCCAGTTGGCTTACGTGATTGTAGTCCCTCGCTAGCGAGTTCTACTACACGAAGCAACTGATGAGAGGTGTTGTGCTGGTTACGAAAACCAAATTGCTCCGGAATTAGCACATTATTTCCCTGCAGGAAGAATTGGAGGCGGTTATATATCACTCGCTCGGCAACTTTACTGAGGCAACTCAAGAGACTAATTGGGCGATAACTAGCAGGAAAAGTTAAATTAGCTTTAGGTTTGGGTATAGGACACACTATTGCAGTTTTCCAAGCATTAGGAAAATATTTAAATTTCATCATATAGTTAATTATTGCCGTTAAATAAATTAATATATTAGGAGGTAGATTTTTAATACATCTATTTGAGATTTCATCTATTCCAGGAGATTTATTATTTTTAAGATTTTTAATAATTAAAGCAATTTCTGCGATAGTAGCCGGAGTTAAATCATTACTTGGAGGGTTACTAAGAAAATTATTTACTGTACTAATAACCTGGCGGTCGTGGTCCTCGTCTTCTAGATCCTCGTTAGGCGCAAACTGAGTTTCGTATACTTGTGCGATCGCTTCTGCTTTACTAGCCGGATCGAATGCTACACCATTTAATCCGTGGATGGGAGGTATGCTGTTATAACCATTACCCTTCAGACGCTTCTGAAATTTCCATAAAGAATTGTCCTCGGTAGTAAGGTTACTTATGAAATCTGAATATTGTTTCTGTCTATAAGTTTGAATCTTTTCTCTGACAGTCCGCTTGAGAACAAAGTACTCTTGCCTGGAGGAAGGGGTACGAAGATATAGATAAAGTTTACGTGCTGCATTTCTATTATTAATTAAATTCTTAATATGGGTAGGTAATTTATGAACTTTTGGTTTTTTAAGAATATGGGAAGAACTTTTCTTAGCTGCGTTAATAGTGTCAGTTAAGTTAATTACAGCACTTTCTATACAATTAGTAGATCTGATAATAGGAAAGAATAATTTAGCAGACAAGTGTTTCCTGGAACTGACGCCAATTTGTATAAGTGGTGGGCTCAGAAACTTGGGTAATCAACTGCAGATCGATTGTCAGAAGAACTGGCAAATGATCTGAGTCAAAAATATCCAGAGTTTCAACATTACATTTAAAGGGTACGTTTTTGATGAGAGGAAGGTCAATAGTGGATGGTCGTCCTGTAGAAAAATGAGTAAGTGTGGGGGTGGGGGGTGAAGAAGGTTAACATCAGTATTATCGGTGACTAAATTTAGAAGCTCTCGGCCGTAATTGTTATTACTATAGCAGTTCCAGGCTTTGTTACGGGCATTAAAGTCACCAGCCATAACAGAAGAGTTAGAATAATTAAGAATTTTAAGAATATCATCTTTAGGGAAACCTCTACCAATTCTAAAATAAGCATTAGTTATTAGAATTTTGTTATTGTTGTAAGGCAAAACCATTACAGAGTTGGATTCAAGTACGTCCGAAACAAGGTCAGATACAGCTTAGTGATTAATTGATCTTTTGATATAAATGACAAGGCCACCCTGAGCGTGTTTGCCTTCCATAGCACGATCCTTACGGTAAAGTAAATAATTAGCAATGTTATACCTAATATCCGGTTATAATTTAGTTTCTTGTATTAATACTATATCTATATCAGAATCTTCTTAATAATTCCTAAGTTCGGTAATTTTATTACCGAGGCCGTTTGCATTCCAAAATAAAATATTGAGGGTGGAGAGACATTGATATTTATCCATTTTGGGGGTTGTTGAAATAATCGGCGATGACTTCGAAGGCCATCGGAAGTTTTTGAATTGGATCATTTTGCTCTTTCATTATTTTAGCTACATTTTTAATTAAATTTATTATATCTTTAATGTTATAATCTTTCATAAAATCAACTATTAATTTAAACAATTCTCCTATACCTTCTTGACCAGAGGTTTTATTTTTATTAATATTAATTTTATTTTCATTAGATTTATTATTACTATTACTGCTAGAGGCTACTTTGCTTTGAGGTTTATTATTTTTAGGTTTATCATTATTACTACTAACTACTTCACCGAAACTTTTAGCTTTAGTTGGGGATTTATTTAACTCAGAGGTTTGGGACAGCAATTCTTGGGGAGGGGGCACTAGTAACTATTTTATTTGCCCTTTGAGTCCAGGCATTAGTGGCTGGAATAGGGAGCAGGAATAAATGTTTGGGGACGTTTAGGTTTTTCAGTTTTGTTTTTGTTTGTCTACATCCTTTATAGTTAGCTGTGTGGTTCCCACCACAGTTCGCACATTTAAAATTAGAAGGATCTATTTTACATTCTTTAGCTAGATGATTTTGCCCATTTAAGACATTTAGGGGTGAGGTTGCAAGTTAGGGAAGAATGACCAAATTCTTGGCACCTATAGCACTGAGGGACACCTACGTTATTATACTTTTCAAAGGTTACACTTAAATAGTTTATAGTTTTAATTTTATTTAAGTTATCTATAGCTGAATTTGGAGTTAAAGTTATTAAGAAGAGAGGCATTGGCTTTTTTGTTTTCCTATTAGTTAGGTAAGCTATTTTTAGGGGTTCTATATTAATATTATTTAGAGCTATTTTAATATCTTCTAGGTCAGTATCGACCGGGAGTCCTCGGATAATAATTTTTTTAGGTTTTTCTGATTTAAGATCTAGGGACCTGGCCGGGATTTTGCTTTCTTTTAAGTAGTTTTGTATTTTTCTAAAGGACTCTAAGCAGTTTTTATTAATTTGAATTTTATTCTTAGTTAGTTTAGTTTGGATTTGGTCCGTTAAAGAATGGAGATTTTGCAGTAAAACTTTGCTATTTTTGGGGATTTCTACGAACAGCTGATAAGGGAATTTAGTTTTTAAGGCTTCTTTAGGCTTATCATTTTTATTACTATTTAGACTTTTATTTTGCATATTTTCATTTACATTTTCCTTATTAGTTACATTAATTTCATCATTATTTAAAACTTCAAATCTATTACTAGTTGGTAAAGGTGTACTAGTCCTATTAATTACACTATTTTCATTTACATTTGCATTATCATTTGAGTTTTTTCTTTTTCTTTTAGAGTTTTTGGGTTTATCAATAATTCTAATGACATCGTCTTCACCACAAATCATTTCAACATGGTATACACTTAAATGACCATTAATAATAACACGTAATGCATTGAAAAACATTTTAAAATACATGTTATCTAAGTAATCAAAAAGTTTATGAGAATTGCATCTTACAGCACTAAAAACAGTATTAAGAGATTCTCTTACCTCATGATGGTCGTCAGGTCGTTGAGCAACTCGTCCCCGAAATTCAGGAAATCTTTAATGATGACGTAATATTCCCACCGAGGATCAAATTCTTCGTTAAACTGGTTGATATAACTGGCTAACTCTCCTTTCACAGAGGAGGTAGAGGAGCACGAAGTATTGGAGCTTACGGACCCAATGTCCGAAGCATCCATCACATCACTCATCGTAATACACTACGCGAACAGCAGCACCGTGAGAAAAATCCACCGTAGAAATACAACGCCGACACGACGGAGCGGCAGCGAAGAAGAACCGCAGGGAGAAAACACAAGAGCACGAGCACAGAGCAAGCGAAAGCAACAACCTTCCTCGAGCAGAGCCAGAGGGGGAGACATTTTATGACAACGTACTCACCTCCTTGCCGGAGTATATTATATTTTTGCTTGGTTATTCATGCCTAAATAGATGTTTTGACTTTTTACACTTTCGGAGATTAAAGTAAAGACTTCCACACTTCGCTAAGTACTCCGTAAAACCCATTACCTTGACTTTAACATTGAGAGAATATTTATCCAAATAAACGGATATAAACAGAATAAACGAAAGGAACCATCATGTTTTATGTTTTGCATCAATTTGACAGGTTTGTTACGATTTCGCAATTTTAAAGATATAAAAAATAATAAAAATAATTCTTAAAATGGAGTTAAAATGAATTTAACGACTATTTTTTTTAAATTGTTACATTTTGTTAGTCTTATCGTTTTCACGCTTTTAATAACTGATCTTTTTCTAGCATTTTTGTTTCAAAATATTCATAAGAATTTTATTTATTTTGTGTTGTAGTGGGTCATTAATATTCAACATGTGTATTTATACATTAACTCCATGTATTCATTTCATTTTTGAATATCGTCTGTTTTGTATTTTGTTTTAGTTTTATGGTAACGTGGTACTATAATAATAAAAAATAACGTTTTAGCTGGTTATATTTTGTGTGTTCTTTTTTGCTACTTAAAAAATAATTTATTTTAAACCGCTACCAATTAATTATTTTTAGCGGTTTTCATTAAATTACTATTTTTAAAAGAAGCAAAAAAGAACACAAAATATCACCAGCTGAAACATTACTTTTTATTTTTGTGGTACCACGTTGCCACAAAACTAAAACAAAATACAAAACAGACGATATTCAAAACTGAAATGAATACATGGAGTTTATGTATAAAAACACATGTTGAATATTTATGAACCACTACAGTGACATGAGCGGATTATCATAGGATGTTTTACTGCAAACGTACATTTTAATTTATTGTCATATTTTGTTATCTGACTGTTATTTTATTTAATACTTACAATATAGTTATATAATACGTAAATTTCTTAATTTCGAAGAAATTGTTTATTATTTATGTTTTATTTCTTTTAATTTTTTTTCTACTCTAATATGTCGTACATTAAGTATATAGTTTTTAACATACACACCAGTACATATTGTTTTGCATTTTAAATGCTGAGAAGAAGACGAACATAAATTCAAGAGTAAATAATGATACTAATCAAAATTAACAAATTATAACAAAACTAGGTCGAAATTTTTTAAATAGCTAATTTATGTCAAATCGATGTGGGAGGAGCCTAATAGTAATGAGCAGTTATTCATTAACACAGGGAGTAAAAACAAACATAGGGACGTGTCCTTATTGAAATAGAGAAAACTTTTATAGTTAACTAATTAACACTTGTTTAAATTCTACATAAAATTGGTTGATATTTCTTAAAGTTGGTTTCCAAAACATAGCATAAGGCTGATACTGAAAATTTAAAATGTTGAGGAGATGACCATTCCTTTTTAAACTCTAGATTCTTTCATAGACAAGAGATGTTCTCTTCCTATCTGGAAAATGAGAGAAAGCTTTTAATTTAATCGTTTTGATTTTAGACTCGAGGTTTTATTTCAGTTTAACTTATTATTACACAAAACTATTGAATCTAAAATACTTTTTGTAAAAACTTGAACGTTATCACTTTTTTATTACAGATCAAAAGAATATTTAAATAGCAATTCCAGAATAAGCATATAAGTTGTGAATACTTGCCAACTATTTAGGGATACATACTCATTACCTTGATGAGTATCGACGCAAAATGTAGATCTAAACAACTGAGCAGGTGATCATTCTATTTGACACTAGAGTAGAAGTGCTCTCTTCCAGTCTGCGCGATGAAGCGCCGTTTACATGTGAAAATTGCTTGTCATCGCAGCATTGATTCTCTTCCGAATCCTGTTTTTCACAACATTCATGCTTATGATCCTGCTATACCAAGCTCTGCCAGAAGGCGAACAGCGCTTATCATTAACAGCACTCAGATGTTCACCACCATCAAAGCGGAGGAGGGGCGAGTGAAACACCGTTTTCTGGGCCAGCATTGAATTTGTTTTCTCTTGGCCCTGGTTTTAATAATTCTTTAACCGGTTGGGCGTCGAAGCTTGTGAGCTCGAGGTACCGCATTCTGTCCCCGATCATGGACATTTTTTCGAAATTCTAAATTTTAAATCCTATTTGCCTTATTTTAAATTATTTATGCTTCTAATATTTTTTGGGTTTCGCATCATTCAGCTATCTTGCAGTTATTTAACCTTAATTGTGTGTTGTCCTATCTTGTCTCATTAAAAATATTAAAAAACCAAAAAAGTTGATAGAATGTAGCGCTTCAAGGCGCTTTTCTGAAAACAGATTCTTATTTACAGAATAACTTCAACTAAATTACTTTAGTCTAGTTATTGTGTATAGCTATATCAGAATGAAATTTAAACCATAAAAATCCATCGCTGAAGAGTTCAGAGTTCATATAAATGTAATGATAGATTTCACGGAAAAGTTTTTTCTATATAGTAGCATAATATTTATATATAAGGGAAGGAACTATAAAAAAAAAAAAAAAAAAAAAAAAAAAAGAAAAAAAAAACCTATTAGCAATCATTACTATTTTTTTTTCTTCTTTTGATATGGAAAATGGAAATATATTTATTTTGACATAGTTTGGGTAAAAATTTAAATAATCTAATATTATCTACATGGTTACAAGTTATAACTAGAAAAGTAATAAATTATTTAATTTTGAACTGAAGGTAGAGGGAGAATTTGGAAATAATTAAATTATCGGATGATTCAATGGAATTCACATGAGAAACTTCTGCAAATTCATCAAATTTCAAACTGTCAAACTAATTTTTACCTGCTTAATATAATAGCATAATTGTGGTTTCGATTACGGTAAAGAATTTCTCATTTAAAGTTTTGGCAGAAAGATGTAATTGGTTTACTTTTCCATAACAAGACATATGAAACTTATGTCTGATTTCGAATCTCTACGACCTTCCAATCCAGCTGTTTCATTAGAACCCACACACTCCGGTACTGAAGAACAGCAATCTACCCATTCGGACATTGTTCGGCTCAAACTCAAATGGTTTAAATTCGAAGAAAGTTAATTTGCATTCCATTAAAAGTAATAAAAAGGCATGCATAATGTAGTGTGTGCAAATATCTTCATTTAGGTACGTAAAGGTAACAACCTTGATGTTCACTGAAATATATTCCTTATTGTTAATCCTATACTTATGATTGGATCTTCAATTTAATTAATCTTCTTACTCAACGAAAACTACTAGAGCACATATGAGCTTTGTTAATTTATAGCAAAACTCTTAGAATCATTTTAATTGAATTTGAAATAAAATATAAATAAGTGAAATACATCAATATGAATAAATCAATGTGAATACATCAATATGAATAAATTATCGCTCCTATAGGAAATTACGTACAAGAGTTTAAAAAAAACATGATCTAAATACTTTATTCATATTTTAACTACATTTATTAGTTTTTTACGTATCGATTTAGTTTGGTTTGGAGTGCTACGGTTTACAATTTGCACGAGAACTATTAAGATCAGGATCGACGGCCGTCCTGACGGCTCTGCAAATCCATGTCAGAAGTAGGATTTGAACCTACGAGTTGTGGTACCAAAGAACAGCCCCCTATTCGTCGGTCATCGTTCGGTCTTGGTAATTTAAAGATTTATATTTAGATATTTGGCAATAATTATTCAAAACTATTTTTAAATATATAAGGCAAACATATACATAGTATAGAGGAAAAAAAAAAAAGTTTAAACTTTTTCCTTTTCTAAAATTTGCTTTTCCTTCGATTGTACTTCTGTTTTGTAAGTTAGAATTTAATATCATGTACAGTTTATTTCTTTTCGATGTTTCTTTTCCTTATGTAGATACTTCATGACACGTTTTCAAAGTTTTAAAATTATTCATTCTATCATTTTGCTGTTGTTGTTGTAAAACTGCATTTGTGTTATGCTATTCATTAGAGGTATATATGCATAACAAAGAATGTAGTTTTACTGAGGTATCATTCACAAATATCAATGTCTTTCTCCCTCGGTTCTCCTCCTAAAATAATTAATAATTTCTGGCTACGGCCCTGGATCATGTAAAGAGATATCAGGTGAGTCTGGAATCTGTTACGAGGACCCAGTGGGCAGTGTTGCCAACCATACGATAATTATCTTATATATTCGATAACTTAGGATTCTGTACGATGAAAAATAATCTCAAAATTATGTGACATAATTCTGAAAAACTGTTCTATATTTTCCTAATTTGTACGATAAAATAGTTGGTTGAAGGACTAGAATGAAAAGAAAAGTAACTATAATTGGGAAAAAACTAATTCTGCAAGAGTTTTAGTTGCTATGGCAATGATGTTTCTATAAAATTACATACTAGTTATATTTAAATTATATTATTTAAATATTTCTAGTTTACTAATTGGAATTTTAGTTATTTATTCTAAAAGCTATAATTAAAATTTTTGTAATTTGTATAATTTTAAATGATAAAAATATTGCTGTTATTTTTTTTTTTTTTTTTTTTTTTTTTTTTTTTTGCTTATTTTAAATGTGTTGATTATTGTGTGAAATCATGTCTGGTGTGTCATTTAAATTAAATACAAAACGTTAGAAAGATATTTGGTAAATCATATAAAAATATTTGCATACTTTTTGTAAAAAAGTGTTTTTGCCAAAAATGTATAATTTTGACAAAAGGTACTTAGGCAAAAATTTGAACTTTTTTTATCTAAAAAATACCGGGGTGGGGAACACACTTTTTAAGGAGAAAAAATATTTTGTACACTATTTTAAATTATTACAAAAATGAACGATGATTTTTAAGTCAATGCCATAATTTTAGGATGTAGAAACCATAATTTTGTCTTTAGAGGTTGGCAACACTGCCAGTGGGTGTAATGTTACTCGCATCTGTAGCAGATTAGCTTCTGCACAGTAAATCAGTACCCAGCTATGTGCTTATGCTCGCGGACTTAGCCCTATTTTTATGTCGTTTTCTACCTGTTCTGCTCTAATGCGCATGCGCAGGGACTTTAAAATCTATTTCGGTACCGGTTCACCGAAAGATGCTGTGGCAACCCTGGATACGCTTGGCATAGCAAATGCCAAACTTAATCATAATAGTAACCATATTGGCAACGTCAAATTAGTAGCCAAACTGTCGCCATGAATTGTGTGTTTATATAGCTGTTGATTAAATGTCGGATTTCTAAGTTTTGTCGATAAGATCAGCAGATTTATCTAAAGTTTTATTAATTACTTTATTTATAGATCAGATTGAAACGCAGAATATGGTAAAATCTTTTAACAACGGTCAGTTTTTTACAAATTCATGCTAAAAAGGCGGAATAAATGTGCTGTTTCCTGTTATTTAGCTTCGAGTTTTGAGAAACTGACTGAATGCTACTTCTGGTCCCAAGAATTTCAGATAAGTAGTAAAATTAATATAGTATTAATAAGAGTGAATTGTATTAAAGTAAGCAAGATATTCAACATAATAATAGCATTATTGCATATATTTCATATGTAATTGTATGTATGGTGTTTTTATTTAATTTCCTGTTATTTGAGATTGTGGATGTTATCTCTATGTTATAACTATATAATATATGGCATAACTATATAATATGATGTAACTATATAATAATAATAATAATAGTATTGTTATAAGATAACTAAATAATAATAATCTCTTTATTAATAATGCACTCAGTTGTTTTGATGTAATTTATTCCAAGGTTCTCAGCTGTATTTCCTTAGATTTCTGTAAAGTTTTACAACTTAATATAATATAATATTTAGTAGGGAGTACTTAATATAATATAAATCTAAAATCTAAATCTTGAATACCATTTAGTTTTACCTTTTAAAAGTAAAATTTTAATATTATTTACAAAATTGTAAGTTGAATGTAATTATGAAAGAAAAAAGTTTAATCTTGCAAACCTGATACATTTTGTTTATATAATGTATTCAAAATGGCTGAAATGTAGTTTAACAAACTAACAGTATCTTATTCCAAAATTGTCATTATAAATTATGAACTTTTATAATTTATTTTCTCAAGTATATCATTAAAAAATTAAAATTCAGAGCTTTGAAAATATCGTAAGTAAAAATTCTAGTTTTATACTTATAAGCTTCTGTGTGTATAACTTTCAAAGATTAGAAGATGGTGAATATAATTTGTGTAAAAATAATTCTGAGAAATATATTAATTTATAAAAGAAAAATACCAGAAATCATTTTTCTCTTTTCAATAGTATTAAAATTTTATCTGTAATATTATTTTAGCATTATTTTGAAAGGTGACCAAAGTAGTGAATGGGATAAAAATATTTTCAATATTTGCTTCAATGAAATATATATATATATATATATATATATATATATATATATATATATATATATATATTATTTATACATATGACAATATTAATAATATTTTATTTCATATATTTTCACATGACTAAATCTTTTTATGAAAAAAAAAGAGCTAAATGAAACTAATTCAATTAATATGGGAAATATAAATTATTATAATAGGATTTATAATTTGTAAATAATTTAACTGTAAGGCTGGATATTGAAAAGTATTATTAAATTCGAGTCTGAATTTCTTTGTAGTTGGTCTGTTTTATAGATAAGTATTATTCTGAACGAAGTGTAGTGAAGGCTATATTATTAATCTATCAGCAATTTATTATCGTACTTTTTTTTACATCTTTGCTCTTTTTCAGTTAGTTTCTCATTTTACTGAACTTTATTCTGGAAAATTTACTATATCCTTTTTCATAAAGTATTTCTTTTCTTCCTTGTAAAATATTTATAGTATATATTTCTAATGGTCAAGATATATGTTGGCCAAATTTATTTCTGAAATAATTCAAAATTCTATTTTGTGAAGATATTATTTTAGTTATTTTAATGCCTAAAATATTTTGACGACGGAAAAGCTAGATGAATACTTGATAAAATACTGCTGTAAAAAATATAAGCAGTATTTATTTGAGTGTTTTTTTGGCTATAAAAATTCAAAGCAGTGTTCACACATTTATTATTTTATATTATTTCGTTATTTTTATTTTGTCAACTTTGAAATGTGAACTATATTAATTAAAAATTTACTATAAATTCAATTTCTCTTTTTTTGATTTTTACAACAAAGTGTACCATAGAGGAGAGCTAATTTAAACTGCTGAACTGAAAACTAATTGTAAAATATGTAAGACTACAGAAAAGAAAAAAATTATATTATGACTGTAAATAATTTGTTAAATTGTCAGTATAATTATTTTTGCCAATCTCATTATATTTGTAAAAACTATTTTTCTAATCAGACATATATCAGATATTAAAAAATCATATAACTTAAAATTTTGTAATCATTAAAAAGCATTCAACAAGTATTTGAAACTGTTTTACATAATATGTAATAAATAACGTTAATATGTAAAGAATGAATAATACAATAGAAAAAGTCACAAATAAAATATGTGGTAAGTAGAAATGTTAATTAGTGTTTACATTCTTAAAAGTTAAAAAAAAGGTGAATGTACATTAACAGAGTTGCTTCATTGAATAAAGACAAAGAAAATATATCAAAAGTTGGACATTTGTTTTCCACAACTGTTCAAAATCATAAAAAGAATTTCATAATTTTTAACTTAATCATATCATATGACAAGATGAACTCTTATGTAGTTCCTATGGCATTTAAATTGTAGTATAAGTTTCTCTGTCAAGTGTGCATAAAATTATGCAAATTTACTGAATTCAATTTCTAGCTAATAAGTTGCTCTTAAATAAATTGAAAGCAAAACAAAGATCATGATGATTGAAATATATTTTTTGAATACAGTAAAATATTGACACAATGTATATAATGTTAAATTTAAAAATAAATATAAGCATGCTAAATTAATGAATAAGATTTAGATACTTTCCCAATTGGTTTCAACAAAAACATTTTAAGACGAGAACACGCACACAGCAGACATATCGTAACGGCACACAGCAGAAGACTACTTCAACGCTTTCTGACTTTGAATGAATAATGAATATGCAGTGCGCATGCTCCCGTCTCAATACTTGGCGCGCCAAACAGAATAAATGTAAAAATGTTCGCTCGCTTCATTTCCAACATACCCCTCCTGCGAGGGATACATTTTTCCTTTCAATTCTAAAAAATTAGCATATACATATAAATGTAATTACAATAATCACAAAAATAACACATACAATTATACATACAAATTACAATGTTACACAATTAAAAAATTACTGAAATATTCTTCAAAGAGTATAACATTTTATCTTCACTTACGGCTTTAGTGAGAAAATCAGCTAGTAGTTGTTCTGTTCGAACATATTCTATCTTCATGACATTTTCTATTAACAAATCTCTTACAAAATGAAATCTTAAGTTCATATGCCGTGATTTATTTGAAGACCTTGTGCATTTGATCCATTGGATAGCTGCTTGGCTATCTGAGCTTAATGTTACAGCATCATTTATAAATTGTTTACAATGCAATTCGGATAATACATTTACTAACCAAACAATATCTTTACAAATTTCAGAAATTGCAAACAACTCTGCTTCACAAGTAGATAGACTAACACTTCTTTGTTTATGACATTTCCATGAAACTAAGGATTTACCCAATAAAATTAATCCCCCAGAAAATGATTTTCCATTTTCTGCGTTTCCCCAACTTGCGTCAGAGCTAGCATTTAAAAATCCAAACTCATTATCATAAAACAATTTTTTATCTTTAGTGCCTTTTAAATATCTCAATACTCTTTTGGCTAACAAATAATGTCTTTTTTCGGGTTTATGATTAAATTGTGACAAATAAGTTGTTACAAAAGATATATCTGGACGTGTTCTACTGGATAAAAATAATAATTCACCTATTAACTCTTGATACATTGTTATGTCAACCATTTCATTTGTAGGAGGAAAGCTCTTATCCTCACCCTTAACAATTGGTGTTTTCACTGTTTTGCAATCTTCAAGACCATGTTTAATCAGCAATGATTCAATATATGAAGTTTGTGATAAACTAATACCATTAGTATGTTTTAAAATTTCCATACCTAAAAATTTAGAGTTATTATTTTCATGCAATTCAAATACATTTTTAATTTTAGAAATAATATCTTCATACATTTTATCATTGTTGCAAAAAATACCTAAGTCATCAACATACATACATAGAATAAATAAATTTTTACCATCATTTTTTATAAATACACAATTGTCAGATGCCAATTGAACAAGTCCTATTTTTTCTAACTCAGATTTTATTTTTAAATACCAATTCCTACCAGACTGAGGTAATCCATAAATACTCTTTTAAGTTTTAATACTTTTCCATCACCTATTGTTTTTTTCAAAACCTGGTGGAGGGGACATAAAAATTGTTTCTTCTAAATCACTATATAAATAAGCGGTCTTTACATCAAAAAACTTTACAATTAAATTTAATTTAGCAGCAAGAGAAATTAATAATCGGAAAATTTCTATTGAGAAAACTGGAGAATAGGACTCGGAAAAATCAATATTTTTTATCTGGTTAAACCCAGCAGCGACTAATCTAGCCTTATATTTTATTTCACCAGAGTCAGTTTCTTTTAAAGCATAGACCCATTTGCTTTTCACTAATTTAATCTTTTCTGGCCTTTCTATAATTTCCCATGTATTGTGTTTATTCAACGAATCTAATTCATTTTTCATAGCTATTTGCCATTCAGGCCAATTAACACCGTTTTTTGCTTCTACATAATTATCCGGTACACGTTCAGTTAAATTAGCTTGTAATTGTTTATTTTTTAGTCTCTCTGATCGTCGGGGTTGAAAATTATGTGGGTCATTATCCGAGATCTTTATTTCCCGCGATTTTTCATTCTCTCTTTCGGTCCGCGTTTCAAAATCAACAGAAATGTTTTGATTATCGGCGACTGGAGGTCTGGACGATTCATTTTTTGTTTCTGCTGCGTCGTCAGAAAACTGAGTATGGGTAATTTCGTTTCCTGTTTGTCTATTAATTTCAATCTGACTATGAGATAAATTCTCGAAAGAATCAATATCCCACATTTGTGAATTTTCTTTTTTTTCTAGATACAAACTACCTTTTAACTTTTCGTTAAATTTGACCGATCTTTCTTCAATTACTCTTCTATTTTCGATATCATAAATTCTATATGCTATTCTTTCCCTAGAATAACCTAACATAATTCCACGTTTACCAGGGATGTCAAATTTATTTCTCATTATTTTTGGAACGTGAAAATAGGCTACACAACCAAATTTTTTAAGATAATTTAGTTTTGGTTTCTTTCCAGTCCAAATTTCAAGAGGTAATTTATCTTTACCTTTACGGGGAGTTACATTCGATACACGGGTACTAAAATTAATAGCCTCTGCCCAAAATTTAAAGGGTAGGTTACTCTCAAATAATAAGGTTCTGGCTCTCTCTAAAAGAACTCTATTACATCTTTCTGCTTTACCGTTAGATTCACTATTATAGGGTACTGTCTTTTCATGAAAAATACCTGAATTTGCAAGATAATTATCTAGTTTAGCATTAACGAACTCTAACCCATTATCAGATCTGACTTTCTTAATACGTTTACCTGTTAAATTTTCATATTTACTTTTAAATTCACAAAATACATCAAACACTTCATCTTTACTTTTTAAAAAATAAGTGAAATACATTCCAGAAAAATCATCCACAATTACCATAAAATATTTAGCACTCCCAAAGGATTCAGGTTTGATAGCCCCACATAAATCAATATGTAATAATTCCAGAATTTCAGAGCTTTGCTCTTCAACAATATTTGGATGAGGTTTTCTGGTTATTTTACTTATGTCACAAACATCACAACTAAAATTATTTATGTTACTATCATCAATATCAATATACTGCTTCATATTTGTCATATATTTTGAATTTAAATGACACAACCTACTATGCCAAATGTTAAAATTATTTGTATGTTGATTGGCAAAACAACATTCATTCTCAGATACAGGTTCTAAATAAAGTTCTAATCTATTATTATTCTTAAAAGCTTTACAAACTAACTCATCATCTTTATCAAAAATTAGCACACAGTTATTAGTAGTTTTAATTTTACAGCCCTTATTCATCAAACAAGTAACAGATAGCAAATTATATCTTAGATTTGGAATAAAACAAACATCAGTTATAGTTAAATTAACAGGATTTTTTAAATTTTTAGTTTTAGCTTTAACGGTTCCATGTCCAACAGAAATAATTTTTGAATCTTTACCTGCTAAGTATATGTCCTTATTTTCTGGTATTATATTATTAAACCATACCTTTTCTTTTGCCATATGGCAAGAAGCACCAGAATCTAAAATCCATATGTTATCACACACAGAGTCACTATCACTAGAACAAGTTGCTGAGAACACAGAGTTCTTGTTTTGATTTTGTTCTTTTCTCCGATTTTTAGAAAATTTTCCTGAGTTCTTATTTTGGTTGGAATGAACAGTTTTTTGATTATTTCTGTAAAAACAATCTTTTGCAACGTGATTTGGTCTTCGACAAATATAACATAATCTTGTATTCGAATTAGTATTCTTTCTTGAGTAAAATGCTTCGGCGGTACTTTCAGAGCGGGATCCACAAGATGTCATTTCTTCTTCACGTAGAATTTCGAGGATTTCTTCCATAGATTTTTCTCTCTGCGTTTTTAATATTTCGCGAATTTTACAAAATTTGCCCCTTAAGCCTCGTACAGTGTGGTAGACCAATTCTCTTTCCGAAATTTCTAATCCAAGAGACAAACATTTAGTGGAGATTCCTTTAGCTCGAGCAATATAATCGTTCGCATTTTCCGAATTTTTCATTTCTAAATTTTTAAGTTCATTGCTCGCATCAATTTTTCTATCTTCGATTCTGCCGATGAAAGTCGTTTTTATTTTTTCCCATAAAAGTCTTGCGTTGTCTTCTTGCGCAAACTGTAGCGACTGTTCGTCAGAAAGGGACAGTTTGATGTAGGCGACTGCATCAGCATTTCTTTGATCCCATTCCGCGGATTGTATAGCTTCCAAATTTTCAGGTTTCACTTCATCGAGAACAGAGTCAAGCCTTTTTAAACTTAGGGCTGATTTTATTTTCAACGCCCAAATAAAATAGTTCGTTCCTGTTAGCTGCGGAACATTGAACTTCTCCATTTCCGAAAAGGTTCGAAGTTTCGATTTTGATGATCACACAGTTCTTTTTCTTAATGCGGCAGATTCAACCACGGTCTGCTACCATATGAAGTTAATTATTCATAGAGGAGTCCGTAGATTAACAAACAACATTTATTTCTTGTTAGATAAAATAAATGTAGAATTTCATTTTTTAAGACGAGAATCACGCACACAGCAGACATATCGTAACGGCACACAGCATTTAAATTGTACTTCAACGCTTCCTCTGTCAAGTGTGCATAAAATTAATGCAAATTTACTGAATTCAATTTCTAGCTAATAAGTTGCTCTTAAATACTTGGCGCGCAAAACAAAGATCATGATGATTGAAATATATTTTTCGCTACAGTAAAATATTGACACAATGTATATAATGTTAAATTTAAAAATAAATATAAGCATGCTAAATTAATGAATAAGATTTAGATACTTTCCCAATTGGTTTCAACAAAAGCTTGTATTAAAGAGATGATAAAATGAGTTTGAATTAAATAAGAATTAATTTTCAAAACATGTGTCAAGCCAAAATGTTTGTGTATGAGTATAAAATATGTGTAACATTAAAACAATGCGACTGGAAGTTTTTAATTATATTTTCGTGCACTGGAAATGGGATGAAAAATACAAATTTCAGTGAGAAAATATTAAAAATTATCTTATGCACAATTGTAAAAATTAAAATTATAAGATTGCCAATTGTTAAATTATTAAGTTCTTATCAAATTGTCTTGTTTTTATTTTTGCTAAACATGTTTTGTATTGAATTATTGTTGACCAACTTGAGCGATTAAGATAACAGTATAACAACCGTTATCTAACTTTCTCAAAAGTAAAATTAATAAGAATGCGCCAAAGTCAGCGATATTGCGCCGACTATTATAAACCTGACCTTGAGCTAAACAGCATAGAAATAAGGAAAGTCCGTGAGCATGCGCAGATAGCTGGGAACCGATTCACTGTGCAGAAGCTCCTATGCAGCACCAGCGTGGTCATATGCAGCAGATTCTAATATTAAAACTTTCTTCTATTGGACTTCTGTCTATTCCAAAATTTATTTATAATCTTTCTAATAAATATCATAAGAATTGTAACAAAGAATTAATCAATAATCTTGTCAATTACGACCCAGCTGATGCTAGCAATATAAAGCCCTTGGCCATTTCTCGCCAGAGATCCTTAATTTTGCGTGCCGTCTATCTTAAAAAATTGAAAAAAATCTCCAAAAAATATATATAAAATCTATATGAAATGTAAGAAAAAAGTTTTAAAAGATTTAAAATTGGGCATACATCACTTTTCGTACCTCTCCCGATTTTTATTCTGTGATTCCGATATTAAAATTCTACTCCAATATTGCCTCTCCGCTCTCATGGTGAGGGCGGAGTTTATTATTCAAATTTCCGGACTGTTTTATCTCTTCTTGATATATTTTATTAAGGCGTGGTGAGTTATGTAAAGCAGTTGCCTCTTCGAGCTTGGTTACTCTCGCGTACACGTTTCTGTCACGGCTTTTAGGTCATTCCCTAGTAAATACTATCAAAAGCATTCATAATAATTTTCAACAAAATATTTTAAGATCTTTTTGAGAAATCACATTTTAAGTTTCAACATTTTATTAAAATTACCGCTCTGAGAAAAACGCATTTGACGTTTATGAAAGCAACTTTAACCATTATAAAAATAAAATACATGTTTTAA
>CM063497.1:98818250-98839022 GCA_032207245.1 Pardosa pseudoannulata | reverse complement strand
AGAAGGTTAACATCAGTATTATCTGTGACTAGAAGCTCTCGGCCGTAATTGTTATTACTATAGCAGTTCCAGGCTTTGTTACGGGCATTAAAGTCAATAGCCATAACAGAAGAGTTAGAATAATTAAGAATTTTATGAATATCATCTTTAGGGAAACCTCTACCAATTTTAAAATAAGCATTAGTTATTAGAATTTTGTTATTGTTGTAAGGCAAAACCATTACAGAGTTGGATTCAAGTACGTCCGAAACAAGGTCAGATACAGCTTAGTGATTAATTGATCTTTTGATATAAATGACAAGGCCACCCTGAGCGTGTTTGCCTTCCATAGCACGATCCTTACGGTAAAGTAAATAATTAGCAATGTTATACCTAATATCCGGTTATAATTTAGTTTCTTGTATTAATACTATATCTATATCAGAATCTTCTTAATAATTCCTAAGTTCGGTAATTTTATTACCGAGGCCGTTTGCATTCCAAAATAAAATATTGAGGGTGGAGAGACATTGATATTTATCCATTTTGGGGGTTGTTGAAATAATCGGCGATGACTTCGAAGGCCATCGGAAGTTTTTGAATTGGATCATTTTGCTCTTTCATTATTTTAGCTACATTTTTAATTAAATTTATTATATCTTTAATGTTATAATCTTTCATAAAATCAACTATTAATTTAAACAATTCTCCTATACCTTCTTGACCAGAGGTTTTATTTTTATTAATATTAATTTTATTTTCATTAGATTTATTATTACTATTACTGCTAGAGGCTACTTTGCTTTGAGGTTTATTATTTTTAGGTTTATCATTATTACTACTAACTACTTCACCGAAACTTTTAGCTTTAGTTGGGGATTTATTTAACTCAGAGGTTGGGACAGCAATTCTTGGGGAGGGGGCACTAGTAACTATTTTATTTGCCCTTTGAGTCCAGGCATTAGTGGCTGGAATAGGAGCAGGAATAAATGTTTGGGGACGTTTAGGTTTTTCAGTTTTGTTTTTGTTTGAAGGGTGGGCTACAACCTTTATAGTTAGCTGTGTGGTTCCCACCACAGTTCGCACATTTAAAATTAGAAGGATCTATTTTACATTCTTTAGCTAGATGATTTTGCCCGCATTTAAGACATTTAGGGGTGAGGTTGCAAGTTAGGGAAGAATGACCAAATTCTTGGCACCTATAGCACTGAGGGACACCTACGTTATTATACTTTTCAAAGGTTACACTTAAATAGTTTATAGTTTTAATTTTATTTAAGTTATCTATAGCTGAATTAGGAGTTAAAGTTATTAAGAAGAGAGGCATTGGCTTTTTTGTTTTCCTATTAGTTAGGTAAGCTATTTTTAGGGGTTCTATATTAATATTATTTAGAGCTATTTTAATATCTTCTAGGTCAGTATCGATCGGGAGTCCTCGGATAATAAATTTTTTAGGTTTTTCTGATTTAAGATCTAGGGACCTGGCCGGGATTTTGCTTTCTTTCAAGTAGTTTTGTATTTTTCTAAAGGACTCTAAGCAGTTTGTATTAATTTGAATTTTATTCTTACTTAGTTTGGATTTGGTCCGTTAAAGAATGGAGATTTTGCAGTAAAACTTTGCTATTTTTGGGGATTTCTACGAACAGCTGATAAGGGAATTTAGTTTTTAAGGCTTCTTTAGGCTTATCATTTTTATTACTATTTAGACTTTTATTTTGCATATTTTCATTTACCTTTTCCTTATTAGTTACATTAATTTCATCATTATTTAAAACTTCAAATCTATTACTAGTTGGTAAAGGGGTACTAGTCCTATTAATTACACTATTTTCATTTACATTTGCATTATCATTTGAGTTTTTTCTTTTTCTTTTAGAGTTTTTGGGTTTATCAATAATTCTAATGACATCGTCTTCACAACAAATCATTTCAACATGGTATACACTTAAATGACCATTAATAATAACACGTAATGCATTGAAAAACATTTTAAAATACATGTTATCTAAGTAATCAAAAAGTTTATGAGACTTTCATCTTACAGCACCAAAAACAGTATTAAGAGATTCTCTTACCTCATGATGGTCGTCAGGTCCTTGAGCAACTCTTCCGCGAAATTCAGGAAATCTTTAATGATGACGTAATATTCCCACCGAGGATCAAATTCTTCGTTAAACTATTTGATATAACTGGCTAACTCTCCTTTCACAGAGGAGGTAGAGGAGCACGAAGTATTGGAGCTTACGGACCCAATGTCCGAAGCATCCATCACATCACTCATCGTAATACACTACGCGAACAGCAGCACCGTGAGAAAAATCCACCGTAGAAATACAACGCCGACACGACGGAGCGGCAGCGAAGAAGAACCGCAGGGAGAAAACACAAGAGTTCCAGCACAGAGCAAGCGAAAGCAACAACCTTCCTCGAGCAGAGCCAGAGGGGGAGACATTTTATGACAACGTACTCACCTCCTTGCCGGAGTATATTATATTTTTACTTGGTTATTCATGCCTAAATAGATGTTTTGACTTTTTACACTTTCGGAGATTAAAGTAAAGAATTCCACACTTCGCTAAGTACTCCGTAAAACCCATTACCTTGACTTTAACATTGAGAGAATATTTATCCAAATAAACGGATATAAACAGAATAAACGAAAGGAACCATCATGTTTTATGTTTTGCATCAATTTGACAGGTTTGTTACGATTTCGCAATTTTAAAGATATAAAAAATAATAAAAATAATTCTTAAAATGGAGTTAAAATGAATTTAACGACTATTTTTTTTAAATTGTTACATTTTGTTAGTCTTATCGTTTTCACGCTTTTAATAACTGATCTTTTTCTAGCATTTTTGTTTCAAAATATTCATAAGAATTTTATTTATTTTGTGTTGTAGTGGGTCATTAATATTCAACATGTGTATTTATACATTAACTCCATGTATTCATTTCATTTTTGAATATCGTCTGTTTTGTATTTTGTTTTAGTTTTGTGGTAACGTGGTACTATAATAACAAAAAATAACGTTTTAGCTGGTTATATTTTGTGTGTTCTTTTTTGCTACTTAAAAAATAATTTATTTTAAACCGCTACCAATTAATTATTTTTAGCGGTTTTCATTAAATTACTATTTTTAAAAGAAGCAAAAAAGAACACAAAATATCACAAGCTGAAACATTACTTTTTATTTTTTTGGTACCACGTTGCCACAAAACTAAAACAAAATACAAAACAGAGGATATTCAAAACTGAAATGAATACATGGAGTTTATGTATAAAAACACATGTTGAATATTTATGAACCACTACAGTGACATGAGCGGATTATCATAGGATGTTTTACTGCAAACGTACATTTTAATTTATTGTCATATTTTGTTATCTGACTGTTATTTTATTTAATACTTACAATATATATAGTTATATAATACGTAAATTTCTTAATTTCGAAGAAATTGTTTATTATTTATGTTTTATTTCTTTTAATTTTTTTCTACTCTAATATGTCGTACATTAAGTATATAGTTTTTAACATACACACCAGTACATATTGTTTTGCATTTTAAATGCTGAGAAGAAGACGAACATAAATTCAAGAATAAATAATGATACTAATCAAAATTAACAAATTATTACAAAACTAGGTCGAAATTTTTTAAATAGCTAATTTGTGTCAAATCGATGTGGGAGGAGTCTAATAGTAATGAGCAGTTATTCATTAACACAGGGAGTAAAAACAAACATAGGGACGTGTCCTTATTGAAATAGAGAAAACTTTTATAGTTAACTAATTAACACTTGTTTAAATTCTACATAAAATTGGTTGATATTTCTTAAAGTTGGTTTCCAAAACATAGCATAAGGCTGATACTGAAGATTTAAAATGTTGAGGAGATGACCATTCCTTTTTAAACTCTAGATTCTTTCATAGACAAGAGATGTTCTCTTCCTATCTGGAAAATGAGAGAAAGCTTTTAATTTAATCGTTTTGATTTTAGACTCGAGGTTTTATTTCAGTTTAACTTATTATTACACAAAACTATTGAATCTAAAATACTTTTTGTAAAAACTTGAACGTTATCACTTTTTTATTACAGATCAAAAGAATATTTAAATAGCAATTCCAGAATAAGCATATAAGTTGTGAATACTTGCCAACTATTTAGGGATACATACTCATTACCTTGGTGAGTATCGACGCAAAATGTAGATCTAAACAACTGAGCAGGTGATCATTCTATTTGACACTAGAGTAGAAGTGCTCTCTTCCAGTCTGCACGATGAAGCGCCGTTTACATGTGAAAATTACTTGTCATCGCAGCATTGATTCTCTTCCGAATCCTGTTTTTCACAACATTCATGCTTATGATCCTGCTATACCAAGCTCTGCCAAAAGGCGAACAGCGCTTATCATTAACAGCACTCAGATGTTCACCACCATCAAAGCGGAGGAGGGGCGAGTGAAACACCGTTTTCTGGGCCAGCATTGAATTTGTTTTCTCTTGGCCCTGGTTTTAATAATTCTTTAACCGGTTGGGCGTCGAAGCTTGTGAGCTCTAGGTACCGCATTCTGTCCCCGATCATGGACATTTTTTCGAAATTCTAAATTTTAAATCCTATTTGCCTTATTTTAAATTATTTATGCTTCTAATATTTTTTGGGTTTCGCATCATTCAGCTATCTTGCAGTTATTTAACCTTAATTGTGTGTTGTCCTATCTTGTCTCATTAAAAATATTAAAAAACCAAAAAAGTTGATAGAATGTAGCGCTTCAAGGCGCTTTTCTGAAAACAGATTCTTATTTACAGAATAACTTCAACTAAATTACTTTAGTCTAGTTATTGTGTATAGCTATATCAGAATGAAATTTAAACCATAAAAATCCATCGCTGAAGAGTTCAGAGTTCATATAAATGTAATGATAGATTTCACGGAAAAGTTTTTTCTATATAGTAGCATAATATTTATATATAAGGGAAGGAACTATAAAAAAAAAAAAAAAAAAAAAAAAAAAAAAAAGGAAAGAAAAAAAAAACCTATTAGCAATCACTACTATTTTTTTTTCTTCTTTTGATATGGAAAATGGAAATATATTTATTTTGACATAGTTTGGGTAAAAATTTAAATAATCTAATATTATCTACATGGTTACAAGTTATAACTAGAAAAGTAATAAATTATTTAATTTTGAACTGAAGGTAGAGGGAGAATTTGGAAATAATTAAATTATCGGATGATTCAATGGAATTCACATGAGAAACTTCTGCAAATTCATCAAATTTCAAACTGTCAAACTAATTTTTACCTGCTTAATATAATAGCATAATTGTGGTTTCGATTACGGTAAAGAATTTCTCATTTAAAGTTTTGGCAGAAAGATGTAATTGGTTTACTTTTCCATAACAAGACATATGAAACTTATGTCTGATTTCGAATCTCTACGACCTTCCAATCCAGCTGTTTCATTAGAACCCACACACTCCGGTACTGAAGAACAGCAATCTACCCATTCGGACATTGTTCGGCTCAAACTCAAATGGTTTAAATTCGAAGAAAGTTAATTTGCATTCCATTAAAAGTAATAAAAAGGCATGCATAATGTAGTGTGTGCAAATATCTTCATTTAGGTACGTAAAGGTAACAACCTTGATGTTCACTGAAATATATTCCTTATTGTTAATCCTATACTTATGATTGGATCTTCAATTTAATTAATCTTCTTACTCAACGAAAACTACTAGAGCACATATGAGCTTTGTTAATTTATAGCAAAACTCTTAGAATCATTTTAATTGAATTTGAAATAAAATATAAATAAGTGAAATACATCAATATGAATAAATCAATGTGAATACATCAATATGAATAAATTATCGCTTCTCTAGGAAATTACGTACAAGAGTTAAAAAAAAAAAAAAAAACATGATCTAAATACTTTATTCATATTTTAACTACATTTATTAGTTTTTTACGTATCGATTTAGTTTGGTTTGGAGTGCTACGGTTTACAATTTGCACGAGAACTATTAAGATCAGGATCGACGGCCGTCCTGACGGCTCTGCAAATCCATGTCAGAAGTAGGATTTGAACCTACGAGTTGTGGTACCAAAGAACAGCCCCCTATTCGTCGGTCATCGTTCGGTCTTGGTAATTTAAAGATTTATATTTAGATATTTGGCAATAATTATTCAAAACTATTTTTAAATATATAAGGCAAACATATACATAGTATAGAGTAAAAAAAAAAGTTTAAACTTTTTCCTTTTCTAAAATTTGCTTTTCCTTCGATTGTACTTCTGTTTTGTAAGTTAGAATTTAATATCATGTACAGTTTATTTCTTTTCGATGTTTCTTTTCCTTATGTAGATACTTCATGACACGTTTTCAAAGTTTTAAAATTATTCATTCTATCATTTTGCTGTTGTTGTTGTAAAACTGCATTTGTGTTATGCTATTCATTAGAGGTATATATGCATAACAAAGAATGTAGTTTTACTGAGGTATCATTCACAAATATCAATGTCTTTCTCCCTCGGTTCTCCTCCTAAAATAATTAATAATTTCTGGCTACGGCCCTGGATCATGTAAAGAGATATCAGGTGAGTCTGGAATCTGTTACGAGGACCCAGTGGGCAGTGTTGCCAACCATACGATAATTATCTTATATATTCGATAACTTAGGATTCTGTACGATGAAAAATAATCTCAAAATTATGTGACATAATTCTGAAAAACTGTTCTATATTTTCCTAATTTGTACGATAAAATAGTTGGTTGAAGGACTAGAATGAAAAGAAAAGTTACTATAATTGGGAAAAAAACTAATTCTGCAAGAGTTTTAGTTGCTATGGCAATAATGTTTCTATAAAATTACATACTAGTTATATTTAAATTATATTATTTAAATATTTCTAGTTTACTAATTGGAATTTTAGCTATTTATTCTAAAAGCTATAATTAAAATTTTTGTAATTTGTATAATTTTAAATGATAAAAATTTTGCTGTTATGTTTTTTTTTTTTTCTTCTTATTTTAAATGTGTTGATTATTGTGTGAAATCATGTCTGGTGTGTCATTTAAATTAAATACAATACGTTAGAAAGATATTTGGTAAATCATATAAAAATATTTGCATACTTTTTGTAAAAAAGTGTTTTTGCCAAAAATGTATAATTTTGACAAAAGGTACTTAGGCAAAAATTTGAACTTTTTTTATCTAAAAAATACCGGGGTGGGGAACACACTTTTTAAGGAGAAAAAATATTTTGTACACTATTTTAAATTATTACAAAAATGAACGATGATTTTTAAGTCAATGCCATAATTTTAGGATCTAGAAACCATAATTTTGTCTTTAGAGGTTGGCAACACTGCCAGTGGGTGTAATGTTACTCGCATCTGTAGCAGATTAGCTTCTGCACAGTGAATCAGTACCCAGCTATGTGCTTATGCTCGCGGACTTAGACCTATTTTTATGTCGTTTTTACCTGTTCTGCTCTAATGCGCATGCGCATGGACTTTAAAATCTATCTCGGTACCGGTTCACCGAAAGATGCTGTGGCAACCCTGGATACGCTTAGCATAGCAAATGCCAAACTTAATCATAATAGTAACCATATTGGCAACGTCAAATTAGTTGCCAAACTTTTCGCCATGAATTGTGTGTTTATATAGCTGTTGATTAAATGTCGGATTTCTAAGTTTTGTCGATAAGATCAGCAGATTTATCTAAAGTTTTATTAATTACTTTATTTATAGATCAGATTGAAACGCAGAATATGGTAAAATCTTTTAACAACGGTCAGTTTTTTACAAATTCATGCTAAAAAGGCGGAATAAATGTGCTGTTTCCTGTTATTTAGCTTCGAGTTTTGAGAAACTGACTGAATGCTACTTCTGGTCCCAAGAATTTCAGATAAGTAGTAAAATTAATATAGTATTAATAAGAGTGAATTGTATTAAAGTAAGCAAGATATTCAACATAATAATAGCATTATTGCATATATTTCATATGTAATTGTATGTATGGTGTTTTTATTTAATTTCCTGTTATTTGAGATTGTGGATGTTATCTCTATGTTATAACTATATAATATATGGCATAACTATATAATATGATGTAACTATATAATAATAATAATAATAGTATTGTTATAAGATAACTAAATAATAATAATCTCTTTATTAATAATGCACTCAGTTGTTTTGATGTAATTTATTCCAAGGTTCTCAGCTGTATTTCCTTAGATTTCTGTAAAGTTTTACAACTTAATATAATATAATATTTAGTAGGGAGTACTTAATATAATATAAATCTAAAATCTAAATCTTGAATACCATTTAGTTTTACCTTTTAAAAGTAAAATTTTAATATTATTTACAAAATTGTAAGTTGAATGTAATTATGAAAGAAAAAAGTTTAATCTTGCAAACCTGATACATTTTGTTTATATAATGTATTCAAAATGGCTGAAATGTAGTTTAACAAACTAACAGTATCTTATTCCAAAATTGTCATTATAAATTATGAACTTTTATAATTTATTTTCTCAAGTATATCATTAAAAAATTAAAATTCAGAGCTTTGAAAATATCGTAAGTAAAAATTCTAGTTTTATACTTATAAGCTTCTGTGTGTATAACTTTCAAAGATTAGAAGATGGTGAATATAATTTGTGTAAAAATAATTCTGAGAAATATATTAATTTATAAAAGAAAAATACCAGAAATCATTTTTCTCTTTTCAGTAGTATTAAAATTTTATCTGTAATATTATTTTAGCATTATTTTGAAAGGTGACCCAAGTAGTGAATGGGATAAAAATATTTTCAATATTTGCTTCAATGAAATATATATATATATATATATATATATATATATATATATTATTTATACATATGACAATATTAATAATATTTTATTTCATATATTTTCACATGACTAAATCTTTTTATGAAAAAAAAAAGAGCTAAATGAAACTAATTCAATTAATATGGGAAATATAAATTATTATAATAGGATTTATAATTTGTAAACAATTTAACTGTAAGGCTGGATATTGAAAAGTATTATTAAATTCGAGTCTGAATTTCTTTGTAGTTGGTCTGTTTTATAGATAAGTATTATTCTGAACGAAGTGTAGTGAAGGCTATATTATTAATCTATCAGCAATTTATTATCGTACTTTTTTTTACATCTTTGCTCTTTTTCAGTTAGTTTCTCATTTTACTGAACTTTATTCTGGAAAATTTACTATATCCTTTTTCATAAAGTATTTCTTTTCTTCCTTGTAAAATATTTATAGTATATATTTCTAATGGTCAAGATATATGTTGGCCAAATTTATTTCTGAAATAATTCAAAATTCTATTTTGTGAAGATATTATTTTAGTTATTTTAATGCCTAAAATATTTTGACGACGGAAAAGCTAGATGAATACTTGATAAAATACTGCTGTAAAAAATATAAGCAGTATTTATTTGAGTGTTTTTTTGGCTATAAAAATTCAAAGCAGTGTTCACACATTTATTATTTTATATTATTTCGTTATTTTTATTTTGTCAACTTTGAAATGTGAACTATATTAATTAAAAATTTACTATAAATTCAATTTCTCTTTTTTTGATTTTTACAACAAAGTGTACCATAGAGGAGAGCTAATTTAAACTGCTGAACTGAAAACTAATTGTAAAATATGTAAGACTACAGAAAAGAAAAAAATTATATTATGACTGTAAATAATTTGTTAAATTGTCAGTATAATTATTTTTGCCAATCTCATTATATTTGTAAAAACTATTTTTCTAATCAGACATATATCAGATATTAAAAAATCATATAACTTAAAATTTTGTAATCATTAAAAAGCATTCAACAAGTATTTGAAACTGTTTTACATAATATGTAATAAATAACGTTAATATGTAAAGAATGAATAATACAATAGAAAAAGTCACAAATAAAATATGTGGTAAGTAGAAATGTTAATTAGTGTTTACATTCTTAAAAATTAAAAAAAAGGTGAATGTACATTAACAGAGTAGCTTCATTGAATAAAGACAAAGAAAATATATCAAAAGTTGGACATTTGTTTTCCACAACTGTTCAAAATCATAAAAAGAATTTCAAAATTTTTAACTTAATCATATCATATGACAAGATGAACTCTTATGTAGTTCCTATGGCATTTAAATTGTAGTATAAGTTCCTCTGTCAAGTGTGCATAAAATTATGCAAATTTACTGAATTCAATTTCTAGCTAATAAGTTGCTCTTAAATAAATTGAAAGCAAAACAAAGATCATGATGATTGAAATATATTTTTTTAATACAGTAAAATATTGACACAATGTATATAATGTTAAATTTAAAAATAAATATAAGCATGCTAAATTAATGAATAAGATTTAGATACTTTCCCAATTGGTTTCAACAAAAGCTTGTATTAAAGAGATGATAAAATGAGTTTGAATTAAATAAGAATTAATTTTCAAAACATGTGTCAAGCCAAAATGTTTGTGTATGAGTATAAAATATGTGTAACATTAAAACAATGCGACTGGAAGTTTTTAATTATATTTTCGTGCACTGGAAATGGGATGAAAAATACAAATTTCAGTGAGAAAATATTAAAAATTATCTTATGCACAATTGTAAAAATTAAAATTATAAGATTGCCAATTGTTAAATTATTAAGTTCTTATCAAATTGTCTTGTTTTTATTTTTGCTAAACATGTTTTGTATTGAATTATTGTTGGCCAACTTGAGCGATTAAGATAACAGTATAACAACCGTTATCTAACTTTCACAAAAGTAAAATTATTAAGAATGCGCCAAAGTCAGCGATATTGCGCCGACTATTATAAACCTGAACTTGAGCTAAACAGCATAGAAATAAGGAAAGTCCGTGAGCATGCGCAGATAGCTGGGTACCGGTTCACTGTGCAGAAGCTCCTATGCAGCACCAGCGTGGTCATATGCAGCAGATTCTAATATTAAAACTTTCTTCTATTGGACTTCTGTCTATTCCAAAATTTATTTATAATCTTTCTATTAAATATCATAAGAATTGTAACAATGAATTAATCAATAATCTTGTCAATTACGACCCAGCTGATGCTAGCAATATAAAGCCCTTGGCCAATTCTCGCCAGAGATCCTTAATTTTGCGTGCCGTCTATCTTAAAAAAATGAAAAAATCTCCAAAAAATATATATAAAATCTATATGAAATGTAAGAAAAAAGTTTTAAAAGATTTAAAATTGGGCATACATCACTTTTCGTACCTCTCCCGATTTTTATTCTGTGATTCCGATATTAAAATTCTGCTCCAATATTGCCTCTCCGCTCTCATGGTGAGGGCGGAGTTTATTATTCAAATTTCCGGACTGTTTTATCTCTTCTTGATATATTTTATTAAGGCGTGGTGAGTTATGTAAAGCAGTTGCCTCTTCGAGCTTGGTTACTCTCTCGTACACGTTTCTGTCACGGCTTTTAGGTCATTCCCTAGTAAATACTATCAAAAGCATTCATAATAATTTTCAACAAAATATTTTAAGATCTTTTTGAGAAATCACATTTTAAGTTTCAACATTTTATTAAAATTACCGCTCTGAGAAAAACGCATTTGACGTTTATGAAAGCAACTTTAACCATTATAAAAATAAAATACATGTTTTAAATTCCCTACATTTTCTTGCTTCAAAACTCTAATGTTGATGAAAATTTAAAACGTTTAGGCCAAAAAATCTTGTCGAGATCAATTTTTATAAAGCACTTCGTCCAACATTTGAAAGTTTGCATATATCCCATTTTGAATTCTAATTTTCCAGAGCGACATTTTCAATAAAAATGCCTGTAGTTTCTCAGTGGCATTCATAATTGGTGTATCAGGCACTTGAATTGAGACTTATGTCGTTCATGTGGTTAAAAATGTCTGCAAGCTAAGCCTATTTACGTATAAAATTCTTTTTCTTGAAATACTCGAAGAGTTATCTTTCTCTTCTAAAAAGAGGGATACTTGTGGCCTCAACATGAAAATTCGTTTCAAAACCTGCCCTCGTGACAGCCATACAGAAGTACCTCATGTTCTGCTTTCATTTCTAGACACAGTGTTTTTAAAAGACGATGATTAAGAGCTCTACTTCTAATAGAATTCACAGTTTTAATAACTATTGAGACTACTTCTTTTATGCTGGAAGAGGTTTCGTAGCCAGTGCATGTCTGTGTAAAAAAAAATGTGTAACAATAACGTTTAGAGTCTCTTTTTTTTTTACCAGATGGGTAAAACCAGATTTATTGCCAAGCGTCGCAGGTGCTCCATCCGTACAAAGAGAATGAAGTTTTTGTTTCCAGTCGATTATATAAATACGGAATAAAATTACCTTTTAGTATGCACATTTTCTGCTTTCGTTCAAGTGTAATATGGCAACACATTTAACAAAACGTGTAAAATCTACATAAACACCGATAAAGTCTCGTGATCTGTAATATCACGTACGCTGAGCAGAAGAAGTAGTTCTTTATTCAAATTTCATGTTACATCCATTTGCACAGTTAAGAATTTAATTTCCGTATTGATTTGCATTTGTTAACACTCTATTTTCCATTACACAACGTCAAATATTCCCCTAGCGGTGACTTTTGCAACTAAATTGTTTTTTTGCGGAATCCTTCGTCCCCCGTCTTGTTTAATCTTTCTACAACATGTGGCGTCATCCTCTCAAATAGATCGCGCTACAGAACACTGTGAGAACTGTCAGTTTAATTATGGTCACCCGGTACTTAGATATGAAAAGAGTAGATTCGAAGTGAAATTGGAAGCTATACATGCTAAAGGCTGGAAAGAGTGTACAGTTGAAGCAGCTAAGGTTGAAGGCCTGCAAAGGGCTGTTGTGCTCGTAACGAACAATGAAAAGGACATTTATGAATGTAAATAAAAAGTTTCTGCTCTATAATAACTTAGTAAATATTTTTTTAATCAACGTCAGTACTTAATTAAGTTTTTATGATTAATAGTATGTAATAACTGAGTTAAAGTATTGTATTAATTAAATCATTTTATTTGTGGGAATATAATTTAATGGATTAACGTAAATGCAGGAAAAGAAGATTTATGAAACCAATTCAGCAGCAAAACAGTCATCTGTAATCTCAAACTAAATTTGTAGTCATACTTGAATGAAATTTAGTAAACTTGAATGGTAATTAATGAAATGTATATGTATATGTATGTTTTAATACATAACTTGATATGTTGTATATGTCTATATTAATTAGCAATAAAAAGAGGAAAATCTGTGGACTTTTCTTTCTCAATGTACTTTTAATTTTTTAAGTTATTTATGAAGTTAGTTTAAATTTGGCTTGTATGTTGAGGAGCATAGAGTAAATATGCTTAAGCATTTAGGAGGCAAAATTAAACTTATTAAAAACTAACAGCATAATTTAAAATATACATTTTTCAAGAAAAATGAAATTACATACAGCATTACTGATCTGTTTTATAGTATACAAGTATATAAAATGATAGGTTTTTATTTGGCTATGAGATTCACTGAAATTTGTACTTTTTGTTGTAGAATATTATTGATAAACGTAACGTAAAAATACGTAACGCAAAAATTAACCAAGTAACCAACGTAAAAATTAACCAAGAATTAAATTTATAATTAGTTCTCATATAAAAATGCTATAATTTGCGTCACATAGAAATGAAGTTAATCACTTTATATCTAAATTTAAAGGTCAAATCGAATTCGTACTACGCAGACAAAGTTTCAATAATATAAAATAAGAAATGAATAAATGAAATATTTAAAGGAATGACGTCATAATGATAGAAAAAATTCATTTCCACCTATTTATTATGTGATAAATTGAAAATTTTAATCTCCTGTTTTAACCGAGGAAAACTGCGTTTAAAACAATTACTTGGGATTACGTCACATTGCTAGAAATATTGCTTCTTTCAATTAGTTATGAAGCGATAAATTAAAAAAATTAATCTTTTGCGTTTAACCGGGGAAAATAATGTTTGGAATAGTGACATGAAATGCTGGATAAAGGGGGAAGGAATAGATTTCGAAAGTTAAAATTTACAAAAACCTTCCCAGAGATATACCTAAGAATTTCACGGAGAATTCTCTTTTTGTTTTCATGATAAAAAAAGAACACATCATTTTTTAATTTAAATTCTTACATTATCTGATAGCAAATGAAAATAGCAGAATAATACTATATAATCATTTTGATGTAAAAGCAGTAAGTTTTAACACAATTAATACACAGAATATTCTCAGAAATATTTAAATTTATAGAAAGTACAATATTTAAAGATTAATTAAAAGGGTAAATTTCATAATTGATATTCAATCTCTGCACAAATAGTATCAATTTTAGATAAACGAAATTAATCAAAGAAATTAGCCGATTAAAAATTAAATATTTGTGAATTAATTATAATTGATAAATTTGTATTAAATATATACTAAATAAGTTAAGTATATAGAATATATTACAGATTTAAGACATCTTTATTAAAACATTCTAGAAAAAAAATTATGATTGGTTTTGTTTTCAATAGCTCAATTTATAAAAAAAGAAAGAATAGAAACGTATATAAGCACCTTTACACCAATTTGTTTTCAATTAATTAAAATAATGTAGCCAAAAGAGCGATAAACGTATTTATCTAGGGACGATGCCTTAGTTTGAATGGTCTGACACCGGGTGTGCCACTTTTTAAGTGAATCACATGTTACAGAAGAGTACTCTTTACTGTGTCAAGAAATAATCGCTCTGAAGGTTTTGTAATGTATCTCCATTAATTACGGAATTTGTTCGTCAATAAGTGCAGATGAAATGTAACGAAGACAGTGATCTTACTCTCTTCAAAAAGATTTCATCATTGGAAGCCTTCTGAAGAATGCCAAGAATTGTCGATTTTGGAGTGAAAATGTAGAGGGATTTCTGAGACAGACGATTTTTTCTTTATGTATAGAGATTTCCTAGATAATATGAACAAGAATATTAAAAGTAGACAGTGATCTTACTTTCTTCAAGAATGTTTCGTCAGTGAAAGCCTTATCAAGAAAGTCAAGCGTTCTTCAAAATTTAGTCGTGATGAAACTGCAGACAGATTTCTCGGACTTACAGACACTCTTCTTTATATAAAAAGATTTCTTAGGTCATTTTAACTAGTAAATTTAAAGTCAAAGTGATCTCACTCTCTCAAAAAGATCTCGTCACTGAAAGCCTTGTCAAAACTGTCAAGAATTATTCAAAATTTTGGAACGAAATTCTAAAAGAATTTCTCGGATATACGAACTTACAGACACTCTTCTTTATGCATAGAGATTTAATAGATGATTTGAACTAAACAATTTAAAGTAGACAGTGATCTTATTTTCCTTAAGTACGTTTCGTCAGTGAAGGCCTTGTTAGATCAAAAATTCTAACAACTTTCTTTGTGATTGGAACAAAATTGTATATGGGTTTTTTCAGACGGATAAACTTACACCTCCTCCGATATAAACGGACAATTATGGGGCTCCTTAGCCAGACGGCTTTATCCCCGATTCTAAAGGTAAACAGTAAGTAGGGTAAAAACTGTAAGGTACTATTAAATTTAAAAATTTTGAAAAGTTGTAATTTAGAGATACCGGTCATTAAAAGGTGGGTAAGTGGAAATTGGTAAGAGCTGTGACTTAAGCTGTTTGTACCTGCAAAGATACAAAATATCTGATTAACACCCTGAAAAGAAAGCTATTGCTAGTATACACGGTGCGAAAAACTAGATGGAGTCTTACGGTCAAATATTAAACATCAAACACAGTTAGGTACACTATCCTGCTCCATAATAATAAAAATACGCATATTTTTATTTATTATTATTTTTTTTTCATTCTTTCAATTTTTTTTTAAATACAACACATTGTTTTACGGCACAACATATAACGAAATTGACAGTGGATGAAGTAATAAGAGCTAATAGGGTAATTAAGGTAGAGAATCTTTGTCAGTAAAGCGGCTTCTTAGATTTACTCGGGTTATTATAATCATAATCTGGGAGTTCTGCAATTATTTCATTGGGTAGACTAGTTATTTTATTATAAAAAATATTGGATGATTTCACACAATATTGTTTGAATGTTAATATATTAAAGTCGCGTCTTATTACTTCGTTGGACAAGTATCGATGTGCTCCTCTAATACGCCTCAAGAAATTATTCTGTATTGTTTCTATTAATTTCAAATTAGATTTCGCGGAAAGCGACCAGACCGGGGCTGCGTAAAGAGCGGTTGGTAGAACTATTGTTTTATATATGAGAATTTTGTTTTTAAAATTTAAATGTTTACTATTAAAAAGCATTTTTAAGTTTTCTAGTTTTCCTATCATTTTATTTTTAATATCCGTTATGTAAGAACGCCAGGTTAGTTTTTTATCTAAAGTTACACCTAAATATTTTACGGAGTTTTCCCTCGGAGAACGGAGTTAATTACCTCGTCGAGTAGATATAGTCTAGGGGGAGTTTTATAAGTACGAGTAAAGTAAATTGCATAACATTTAGTGGGGTTAACTTTAATTTTCCATTTAAGAAACCAGTCTTCCAGAGTGTCTAGGTGTGACTGTATGAAGCTAGCAACTAAGTTTAGGTGTGGGGCTGAAGCAATTATAGCTGTGTCATCCGCATACAAAGCTAGGGAAGTATAATCGTTCCTAGGAATGTCGTTAATATAAATATTGAAGAGGGTGGGACATAAGATGGAGCCTTGCTGAACACCTGCTGTGATAGATTTTAAAGTGGAATAAGTGTTTTGTATGCGGACTGTGAAGTGACGATCGCAAAAGTAATTGTGTAAGAAGTGGATTAAAGCATCAGGAATTTCAAGCTTAATGAGTTTGTAAATGAAGCCTACCTGCGAGATGCGGTCGAAAGCCTTTGCGATGTCGAGAAAGTGTGCACCAGTTGGCTTGCGTGTTTGTAATCCCTCGCTAGCGAGTTCTACTACACGAAACAGCTGATGAGTAGTGTTGTGCTGGTTACGAAAACCAAATTGTTCCGGAATTAGCACATTATTTCCCTGCAGAAATAACTGGCGGCGGTTAAATATCACTCGCTCGGCAACTTTACTATGGCAACTCAGGAGACTAATAGGACGATAGCTTGCGTGAAAAGTTAAATTAGCTTTAGGTTTAGGTATTGGACATACTATTGCAGTTTTCCATGCTTTAGGAAAGTATTTGAATTTCATCATGTAGTTAATTATTGCAGTTAAGTAAATTAATAGGTTAGGAAGCAGGTTTTTAATGCATCTATTTGAGATTTCATCTATTCCAGGAGATTTATGATATTTAAGATTTTTAATAATTAAGGTTACTTCAGCTGGAGTTAATTCGTTACTTGGAGGATTATTAAGAAAATTATTTACAGTAGTAATAACCTGGCGGTCGTGATCCTCGTCCTGTAAATCTTCATTAGGCGCAAATTGAGTTTCGTAAACTTCCGCGATCGCTTCTGCTTTACCAGCCGGATCGAAAGCAAAGCCTATGGATGGGTGCTATGCTGTTGTAACCGTTACTCCTCAGACGCTTCTGGAATTTCCATATAGAATTGTCCTCGGTAGTAATTCTACCTATAAAGTCTGACCATTGTTTCTGTCTGTAAATTTGAATCTTTTTTTTCTGACAGTCCGCTTTAGAACAAAGTACTCTTGACTGGAGGAAGGGGTGCGTAGATATTGATAAAGTTTCCAGCTTTTTTCTGTTGAGTCTTGATTTTTTCTGTACTAGTCGAGGGAGTGGGCTCCTTCTTCTTTTTCGGTTGCTTAGTGGATTCCACGGATTGAGATGTCCTGCTAACCGACGAATCAGATTGAGTGGTTTCAGCCAATGGAATTTCACGTTGGGGTGCTGGTTGGGCTGGGGTTGGAGTGGCCGCCATCTTGGTAGCCATGTTGGATTTTCTCTCATATTCTTGTCGTCTAATTTCCGATGGATTTCCTTTGGGAGCCGTGGGTGGAATAAATTCTTTTTGGTCTTTCTGTGCTCTATTTTTTTTAGATTTTCGCTTCTGTTTAAGGGATGTCAGTTGTATCCACGGAAATTGGAGTATGGTTACCGCCGAAATTTGCACAGTAGAATTTGTCTGGAGTGGCTGTGCAGTCTTTAACTCTGTGATTAGAGCCGCACTTCAGGCATTTAGTAGTCAAATTACATTTAAGAGACGAGTGTCCATACTCTTGGCAGCAGTAACACTGCTCAATTCCCTTGAATTTGTACGCCTCAAACTTTACTGATAGGTAACAGACAGTCTTTACTTCATGGATTTTTCAATTGCGGGACAGCTGCTCAGTGTCACAAGCTTCAGAGGGTTCCTTCATTCTTCTATTTTTCATGTGACCTATTTTAATGGGCTCTAAACCTAGTTTTATCAGTTCTTCAGCAATGTCGTCTATGCTCACGAATAGAGGAAGCCCTCTTAAGACGAATTTAACTGGCTTCATTTCTCGCAAATCCAGCGAGCGTGTGGGAATGTTATTTTCAGAGAGGAATTTCTGAATATGTCTAAATGAGTCAGCGTCATCTGTACTGATTTTTATTTGATGCTTCACAAATTTAGTTGTTATGTGCTTCGACATAGTATGAATTTGGGCTATTACGTTGGGACAGTTTTGAGTAATCTGAAAGTACAGGTTATATGGCTTCTTTAGCTTGGTATCATTTTCCTGGGGGGTAGTAGTGGGTGGTGGATCAGACGCAGCTTCGTCCATGTCATCCTGGACAAGGTTGGCTAGAACCGAACGTGAATTTTTTAAGGGGATATCATTGTCATTAGGCCGTTTCCTTTTGGAAACAGGATTGTGATCTAATAGACGGTGGTTACCCTTATTATCCTGTATTTTTTCCAGTTTTTGTTTTAGGAGTAGGCCATTAATACGTTTATAATAATTCTTAAAAAATACTGCGAATATATCTGTTTTCAAAAAAGCATCAATGGGGTTATTCCCTGAGCTGAGCACACCCTGAACAGCAATTAAAAAAATTCTCACCTGGGTGTCTTCTTCTCGTCTTTGAGTAAGATCAACGAAAAGTCTATGTAAAGTTACAATGAGCACCAAAGTTGCTCACCAGCATAGTCTTTAAATGTGTAAATTGGGTCTGGAGTCAGTTGTCGTCATTAGAGTTGGTAGCAGGAGCGATGGCAATGTCGAATTCCATAATAGTATTCATTTCAATTCAGGAGAAAAAGCAATGCGCCTGATAAGTAAAGGATAAAACACTATCAAGTGCAGGTCGCACTTGTGCGGAACCATAGACTAACACACTAAGACAGCTCACTCCCATAGGCAATAGCGATACACTTCTGTAACATGGGACTCGCAAAGAAAGTGGCATCCCCGGTGTCAGACCATCGAAACTAAAGCATGGTTACCAGATAGTTATGTTCATCGCTCTTTTGGTGACTTTTTCTTAATTATTTTTAAAAAATGGCGTAGGAGTGCTTTTATACCTTTTTATTGATTTTTTTTATTTTAAAATTAAGCTGTTAAAAATAAAACCAATGATAATTGCTTTCTAGAATGCTTTTATGTAGCTCTGTGTTAAATTTCTAATATTTTCTATGTAATTAGCTTATACAGAACATATTTAATACAAATTTATCAGTTTATAGTTAAGTCACAAATGTGTATTCTTCAGTATTCTAATTTCTTTGATTGATTATGTTTATCTAATATTGACACTATTTGTAAAGATATTGAATATCAATTATGAAAATTAAACTTTTAATTGATCTTTAAACATTGCACTTTTCTATAAATTGAAATATTTCTGAGAATATTCTATATATTAATTGTTTAAAAGCTTACTGCTTTTACATCAAAATTACTATATAGTATTATTTTGCTATTTTTATTTGCTATCAGATAATATAAAAATTCAAATAAAAAAAAATGATGTGTTCTTTTTTTATTAAGAAAACAAAAATTGAATACATTTTTTTATTGCAATAATATTTAAAAACGTACAAAATTGATTATTATATCTACAAAATTTCATAAGTTCTCTTCATTCTTTCCACTGAATCTAAAACAAAGAAACTAGAGATATATATTTTAATAAAGTTAAAATTGCAGTATTAACACAAAAATTTCATTAAAATTATTTCATCTACAATTCTTGATTAGATAAATTGCACAAAAACTTTATGCTTTATTATTTACCCCCTTTTTATGCATATAAATTCAAGTTTAATAATTTTTTTAGAATGAAGTATTACTAACAGAGCTTTAATTACATGTATAAATATAATTGCTATCTAGTTTTTCAATAGACATATGAGGATTAATGATTCCTTGGTAAATGAATCATTAATCCACAATGCTTCTATTAAATCATAGAGAGTAAAAGGAACTTTAAATGCTAATTAGTTTAAAAGTCTAAGGCACATCCATGAACTAGAGTAAAACTGAGGTAGGCTATTCTTAGCTGACAAATAAATTCTTTAAAGTTATTTCTTATTTTACCGATACCAGTGATAGAGCCAGAATTTATTTGCATGGAGGGATCAAAAGTCTTAATCTAAAGAAAAGTGAACAATCAATTTCATAAAAAAAGTGATTTCATTACATACACACATGCAAAATACATACATATATACATCTTACATTCATAGGTTTGCTAGCATACCTATACTATAAAAAAGATCAGTAATACTGTATTTAATTTCATTTTACTTGAAAAATATCTTTTAAATTATGCTGTAAGTTTTTAATATTGAA
>CM063497.1:98803150-98818150 GCA_032207245.1 Pardosa pseudoannulata | reverse complement strand
AAAGAAATAATAATAACGAGGTGATAGTCGCCAGCGACATCACAATTAGTAATTCATACGAGGCCCTTGCCCAGGATGATCGGATGGACGAGAGTGATACCCCCCCAACCCTAAAAATAATGATTCTAACCACAGTGTTAGCTCTGAAAAGCCAAAACTGAGAAAACCGTACAACTTGTACTTCGAAATTGGAGCAAATTGTAAGAACATCCTACAAATCCATGAGCTTTCCGATAATATAAGTACTAAATTTGTACGGAACCAAATTAAAATAAGTTCCGACTGTGTAGACTCGTTTCGCAAGATACAAAAGTATCTGGAAACTAACAAAATTCCGGCGAGATCTATGGATCTTAGGGACCCTAAACCTGTAAAATATGTGCTAAGAGGTTTACCCCTATATATTACCTCTGAGCTTATTACTAAAGGATAAGAACCCATTAGGGTTACGTACATGAAAAATAGGAGAACTTTCAGTCTGCTCCCTGCCTCGGTGGTGTGCAGACGTATTCTTTCTGAGCTCCTGACTGCTATCCCACGTGCGTGACCTGGGAGGGACTTTGTCTTGTCCCAGAGTGACTCGCTGGTGTAACAGTGATTTTTCGCATTGCTATGGCTTCGGCCACTAGTATGGATTGTGATACCCCGAGGTTATCACCCCCTTCCTCGCTGTTTTGTGATTTTGAAAAATTTGTTGGACCAGCACTACGGTAAATTCTGGAATTTCTACGACCTGATAACGGATTACATCAACTTCTCGGCAATCATCCTCAAAGATAAGATGTTCCAAGACGAAGCAACTGAAGACGACTCTGTGGTGAGCGACTTACATTCTATGCAGGGTGTGCTAAGTAACGGAAACAATAAGCTTGAAGATTTCTTTAAGACTCCCCTATTTCCAATTTTTTATAAAAAGTGCCAAGCCCAAATTAATGCAGTATTAAGTTTCCACTGCATCAAAGTTATTATGGATAATGGTAAAAATTTTAGAATAATTAAATTAGAAACTAAAATGAAACGGAAAAGATTGAACGATACTGATTTGCTCACTAAGAACCGTTTTTCGGTGTTAGAAAATAATGACGCTAACGGCATGGATGAGGCTACTGCAGAATCCCCTAATACTGTCCCTGAAAATACTACCTCTGAGGAAGTCAGGTTAAAAAAAACCCTATAATTTATTCTTCGAGGTTGATGCAAACTGTCCTAATTTACTGGCTCAAATCCATCGTCTCTCCAATAACATAACGACAAAATAGATCAAAAACCAAATTGAGATTAGCACGGATTGTATTGACTCATTCCGTAAAATTCAAGCTTTCCTCGTTGATAATAAAATCCCCATCAGGGCCGTCGATCTTAAAGCCGATAAACCGGTTAAATACGTACTAAGAGGTCTCCCTTTATTTTTTAAAGCTGAAGATATAGCTACAGAACTGCAAACGTTAGGACTTGAGCCAATTAAGATTGCTCACATGCGAAATAGACCCAAAAGCAATCATCCCACTCTATTTGGTGACCTTCCGTAAATCCCCTCAGCTTGAAAATATTCACAACTTAAAAACCTTGTGTTATTTGAGTGTTAGCTTTGAGGATTATAAATTCAAAGGCGTAGCTCAGTGTTACCGCTGCCAGGAGTTTGGCCATTCTTCTCTTAATTGCAACCTCACTCCTAAATGTTTGAAGTGCATTGAAAATCACCGAGCTAAAGACTGCAAGGTATCACCGGAGCACTTCAAATGTGCCAACTGCAGCGGTAATCGCACAGCCAACTTCCGTGGTTGCCCCTGGCATCCGGCTAGCAAAAAAGCTGCCAAGCTTTCTAAAACTGCGCAGGCCAAAAATTATTTTACTCCTGCCCCTGTCCCAAAAACTAGCGCTTGGGGAGCGAAGGCTTCTACCTAGACGACGAACGCAGCTAATACTAAAGCTCCCAGCAGCTCGTCCACATAGACTAAACCGAAAAGACAACCAACTTCAGCCTAGATTTGAGCGCCCTCGGTGTCAGACCATCTGAACTAATTGGCGCTTTGGCAGTAGTCTGGGACCTTGGCGATAGTCTGCTGCTATGTATTCTGTGATCTATGTAGTCATTGAAGGCCCTAATCCGTTGGCGACTCTAAACCGTTACCAGAAATCTTCCCTCGTTGTCGTTTTGGACTTGGAAAATTTTGAGACAAAGCGATTGTGCTTTGTTGAGATTTGTATATTAATAAAATCAACCGGAAGTAAGGGTTTGAATTTCTTATATTAAAACTTTATTGTGAATATTATGTACATGTTAACTATTAACTGATATATATATATATATATATATATATATATATATATATATATATATATATATATATATTTATTTTCCAGCATTTTTGTTTGAAAAAGCAGAAGAATTTCATTTCTTTTTGTTCGCGAATGTTCTAACGGATATTTTAAAATTACTTTTTCTGCTACATTTTACTACTGAATTTACATATGCTTTGCTAATAATTAACCTTTTTTACAGCATTTTTGTTTGAAAAACATTCTTATAAATATTAACTAAGCCATTTGGCCAATATTTAAATCCAGTCAACCGAATTTGAATTATCTTATTACCATTTTATTGCGAATATTATTTATATGGTTTTCTAATACCTGGTATTCTGTTTTTACTTTCTAGTTTTTTTATTTGAAAAATCCAAAGAATTTCGTTATTTTTGTTAACAAATGTTCTAAACGATATTTTAAAATTTCTTAATACGATACATTACATAAATACACTTAATGTGATACATAAATATTCGTAAGAATTTTATTAATTTCTGTTTTGAAAATTTTGAGACTGAAAGCGATTGTGCTTTGTACATTAATAAAATCAACCGAAAGTAAGGATTTGAATTACTTATATTAACACTTTATTGTGAATGTTATTTACATGTTAACTATTAACTGACCTTTTTTTATTTTCCAGCATTTTTGTTTGAAAAAGCTGAAGAATTTCATTTCTTTTTGTTTGCGAATGTTCTAACGGATATTTTAAAATTACTTTTTCTGCTACATTTTACTACTGTATTTGCATGCTTTGCTAATAAGTAACCTTTTTTTATAGCATTTTTGTTTGAAAAATAATTCCTATAAATATAATTAAGACATTCGGCCAATATTTAAATCCAGTCTTCCGAATTTAACGGTTTGAATTATTACCACTTTATTGCTAATATTATTTACATGGTTTGCAAAAAACTGGTATTCCTTTTTAATTTTCTAGTTCTTTTTATTTGAAAAATTAAAAAAAAAATTTCATTACTTTTGTTAGCAAATGTTCTAACGGATATTTTAAAATTTCTTAAAATGATACATTTTGTTGTTATTCTTCGTATCTATGTGTTTTGCTAATAACTGATTTTTTTCATAACATTTTTGTTTGTAAATATTAGAAAAATTTTATTAATTTCTGTTTATCGGATGTATATCTGTCAAACGTTCATATCAATTTGAGATTTTATATTTTATTATTCTTACCGCTAATTTATTTAAATTTAAATGATTTGTTTTCTTTTAGCTGTTTTATGAAGTAGTTTATTAGGGTTGTAATACAGGGGAAAGGGGTTTATAAACTTTTTTATGATCTTTCTATTTGTTTCTTTTTAATAATTTCAGCTGTTGGATCTGTGTTATTTGGATTAAATTATATAGCACTGCATATATATTGTATAGGACTCTCTAAGAAGAAATGTATGATCTTTAAATCTTCAGAGGTAAGCAGTTTAAAATTCACATTTAATAAATGTTTATACCAAGCTAAAACTTAAAAGATTCTATGGCATTTTTGTAAAAAAAAATTTATACTTAAAATTATTTCTGTGTAATATGTGGCATAAAATATTTATAATAAAGTAGATTTTTTTTAATGTGAATGATTTATGTACAAAGTGCTATTGGCAATTCCATTCTCTGCAAGTATTTAAATTAAGTGTTTTTCATCTATATCAGCCCAGTTATTTTCAAATATAAATTTTTAAAGTATACATTTTTTTCTGTTAGAATAATCTTGCCCTTTATATACATTCAAACATACCTTTCACAGAAAACAGATGAATCATATTTGCTACAATTCACCTGGATAATATAAATAAATCACCTGACCAGTAAAATAATTTATTTATGGTTAAAATACTTATTTATGTAATTTATTTTATGGTCCTTAGCTTCAGAGACATTGAGTTAGTTTATTTTTTACTCTGTGCAAGTTAACATTCAGAATCAGTATTTCATCATCCATGTATGTGACTAATGTTAAAGTTAACCAGCCGTAATACATTGTTTCTAAAAATTGATGCATTATTTTGTACTCTCTGACACCAATTTTGGAAAATAACAAATAATATACACTAATTCTAAAATTGGGGTTTTATCGTGATAACTTGCTCACCAATGGAAAATAATTTTTATTCTACAATATTCTTTAATGGCAAGCTAAAATATTTTTAGATCAGTTTTATTTCAGTAATTAGTAAAAGTCTTTAGTTTCATTACTGTATACCAATATAATTAACTTCGTACATGAATGTATGTATATATTTATTTATATATATACATACACATATATTGTAACATTATTTTTTGTAAACATTGAATGACTAAAAATAATTGCCTTAATATTTCAGTTGTTTATCATCTATGTGTAGTAACACATTCAAGTATAATTTGTGAAACTTTAAAAAAGTTTGGTGTAATTAAATTCTTTTCTTGTACAATGCAATATCAACAAAAATCTCATTATAATACCTAGGTGTCAAAAGAATAGATTCGAAGTGAAATTGGAAGCTGTAGATACTAAATGCTGGAAAGAGTACATAGTTAGGCAGCTAAGGCCTGCAAAGGGCTGTTGTGCTTGTAAAGAGCAATGAAATGGAAAATCATGAAAGTAAATATAAAGTTTCTGCTCTATAACTTAGTAAATATTTTTTATTCAACATCAGTAGTTAAGTTTTTATGATTAATAGTATGTAATAACTGAATTAAAGCATTGTATTAATTAAATCATTTTATTTGTGGGAATATAATTTAATGGAATAACAAATACAAGAAAAGAAAATTTATGAAACCAATTATTCAGCAGGACAACAATCATCTATAATTTCAAACTGAATTTGTAGTCATACTTGAATGAAATTTCTTAAACTTGAATGGGAATTAATGAAGTGTATAAGTATATGTTTTAAAACATAACTTGATATGTTGTATATGTCTAGATTAATTAGTAATATAAAGAGAAAAATCTGTGGACTTTTCTTTCTCAATGTACTTTTAATTTTTCAAGTTATTCATGAAATTAGTTTAAATTTGGCTTGTATGTTGAGGAGCATAAATTAAATATGCTTCAATATTTACGAGGCAAATTTAAACAAATTCAATATTAAAAACTTAAGCATAATTTAAAAGATATTTTTCAAGTAAAATGAAATTACATACAGCATTACTGATCTTTTTTATAGTATATTTATGTATGCAAGCAAACCTATGAATGTAAGATGTATATATGTATGTATTTTGCATGTGTGTATGTAATGAAATCACTTTTTTATGAAATTGATTGTTCACTGTACTTTAGATTAAGACTTTTGAACCCTCCATGCAAATAAATTCTGGCTCTATCACTGGTATCGGTAAAATAAGAAACCATTTTAAAGAATTTATTTGTCAGCTAAGAATAGCCTACCTCAGTTTTACTCTAGTTCATGGATGTGCCTTAGACTTTTAAACTAATTAGCATTTAAAGTTCCTTTTACTCTCTATGATTTAATAGAAGCATTGAGGATTAATGATTCATTTATAAAGGAATCATTAATCCTCTTATGTCTATTAAAAAACTAGATAGCAATTATATTTATACATGTAATAAAAGCTCTGTTAGTAATACTTCATCTCTAAAAAAATTATTAAACTTGAATTTATATGCATAAAAAGGGGGTAAATAATAAAGCATAAAGTTTTTGTGCAATTTATCTAATCCAGAATTGGAGATGAAATAATTTTAATGAAATTTTTGTGTTAATACTGCAATTTTATATTTATTAAAATTTATATCTGTATTTTCTTTGTTTTAGATTCAGTAGAAAGAATGAAGAGAACTTATGAAATTTTGTGGATATAATAATCAATTTTGTACTTTTTTAAATATTATTATTAATATTGCAATAAAAAAATGTATTCAATTTTTGTTTTCTTAATAAAAAAAGAACACCATTTTTTATTTGAATTTTTATATTACCTGATAGCAAATAAAAATAGCAAAATAATGCCATATAGTTATTTTGATGTAAAAGCAGTAAGCTTTTAAACAATACACAGAATATTCTGAGAAATATTTCAATTTATAGAAAAGTTCAATGTTTAAAGATCAATTAAAAGGGTAAATTTCATAATTGATATTCCATCTCTGTACAAATAGTGTCAATATTAGATAAACATAATTAATCAAAGAAATTAGAATACTAAAAATACACATTTGTGAATTAATTATAGACTGATAAATTTGTATTAAATATATTCTATATAAGCTAACTATATAGAGTATATTAGAGATTTATCACAGAGCTACATAAAAGCATTCTAGAAAAGCAATTATGATTGGTTTTTGTTTTTGATAGCTTAATTTATAAAATAAAAAAAAAGGTATAAAAGCACCCCCACGCCAAAATTTTTTTTTCAAATAATTAAGAAAAAGTCGCCAAAAGAGCGATAAACATAACATAACTATCAGGTAACCATGCTTTAGTTCCGATGGTTCGGGGGCGCCACTTTCTAAGCGAGTCCCATGTTACAGAAGCGTATCGCTATTGCCGAAGGGAGTTGATTGTGTGAGTGCTTTAATCTATGAATCCCACTTGATGAATACTACGCTTGAGCTGGAAAGCCACTAGCGTGTTATTTATCTTTAATATGAATTCTTTTAATCGCTAATATTCTGAACAAAACAGTAATTAAACACTGAATCTGTAATAAAAAAGTGGTAAAAATGAAGCTTTTTAAACAGTATTACAGGGTTAATAAATTCGGCTGTTAATAAGTTATGCTAAAATAAAATCTCGCGTTAAACAACAAAATGATTAAAATACAACTTTTCTCTCATTGTCCAGATAAGTAGAGAGCATTCTAATCTATCAAAACACCTAGACTGTTAAAAGGAGTGATCATCTTCTCAACATTTTAAATCTTTAGTATCAGCCACATGTTACGTTTTGGAAACGAACTTCAAGAAATATCTACAGATTTTAAGTAGTATTAAAATAATTGTTAAATAGTTAACTACAAAAGTGTGCTCTACTTCGATAAGGAAATATCCCATCCTGTTTGTTTTTTTACCTCCTATGTCAATGAATAGCTTCTCATTATTATTAGGTCCCTCCCACCTGTGTTTGGCATAAATTAACTGTTTAAAAAATTTACTAAAATTTATTAGTTTCGATTACTGATATTATTTACTCTTTTTGGCAATAATTAGCTGTTTAAGAAATGTTGGTCTTGCTTTGCTATGATTTCTTAGTTTCGATTACTGACATTATTTACTCTTTAAGGCAACTTATGTTGGTCCTCTTCGCAGCTATCAAAATGCCAGACAATGTGTTTCAATGTATAGGTAAGAAAAGATATCTGTAAAAGATTTTTTTGTTTGGTTTGGAGCGCTACGGTCTACTTTTTGCAACACGATTGCTAATGAGACCGGGACCTACTGCTTAAAGCCGATTCCGAACGGCTACGAATATCCATGCTAATGTGGGATTCGAACCCACGAACTCCGGTTCCGAAGGCCAGCACATCTGTAAAAGATATCTGTAACTTTAGATAAAAAATTTAAATAAAAAGATAATGAAATCTAAATATTAAACAATATGTTAAAAATTAAATAATTTAAGAATTAAATAACTATTTATTTTAACCCTCTTAGCGGTTTGCACGTACAATTCCGCCGGTTGTCACGTACAACTTTCGATCTCCAAAAACGTTCCGAAAATAGATGTATTGTACATTTCTGACAGTGCTTTCCCCCTTGGAGTTTTGAGGTAGGACTGTCAGGTCGATTGGTTAGGAACTGCACCCCTCTTTGACTGACATTTATTGAGGGATGCACCCCTACTCCCTGAGGAACAAAGACGCTGATAGCTTTTTATGGCCTTGTCAATTTCTATTTCGAAGTATTTCGTTTGTGGTAACAGATATATCTCTAACTGCATCACTTAAATATCTTGGATGACATTCGTAAAAAAAAATATAAATAATTCTCTTAAAAAAATATTTTTATTAGCCCTTTTAGAATACATTATTTCTTATGGGATTATCTTCGAGAATTGACGATCTTTATGTGTATTAAAAATTAACAATCAATAATGTATATTTATATATTTTTTTTATAACCGGAAGTAAAGGACAATAATGAGGGTGGGGCAATGGGTTAAGTAAAAAATCATTACACTTTGGTCGATGACACAAAAAAATTTTAGCGTATTTTTTGGAGACTTGTGTCCCCGGTGTCTTCCACTTGGTGGGTTAAGTATTAAATAAGATAACAGTAAGATAACAAAATATGGCAATAAATTAAATATACCTTGACAGAAAAACATAAGCTGAACACAAAATAAATAAAATTTTTGTGAATATTTTTAAACAAAAATGATAGAAAAGAGTTCATTTATTAGAAAAAAGCATGAAAATGCTAATAACAACATGTAACAATTTTTTTAAATAACCAGCAGCAGCGAACAGAAAGTAATAAAACTCTTTCAATATTTAAATTAAACATACTTGAAAAATAAAAAGATCTGCTGCTAGAAAACCATATAAATTATACACAATAAAGCAATAATAAAGTAATTCAAAAGGTTAAATTTTATTGCAATTAAAAATTAGCACAAAACACTATACACTTTCAAATATAAGTTCTTCAAAATGTTTAACAGTCAACATAAATTATACTTATTTTTCCAATACATACATGAAGACAAAGCATTTTAATTACAACACATAATTTATATTAGTATAAGCTGTACAACAATGTCACTCCTTTCACCGTCAGTAATAGTCAAATATGTAGGTGTACTTGGAAGTATCACTTTACTCGGTCAAAGATAAATATAGAAACGCAAAGTGAGCTGTTTACTCCTTAATTTCTCACCGAAGCAAAATGACCACTCGAAATAAGCTGTTCGTTTACACTTCCTTCCTACGTCCAATATTTACCTATGCAGCACCATCGTGGTCGTATGTAGCAGATTCTAATATTAAAATCTTAACTGTTATTCAAAATCGAATTTACATGAAATCACTAACTCTCCTTGGTATTTTCGAAATGATGAAATTCATGAGGAACTAGGACTTCCTTCTATTCTAAAATATATTTATAATCTTTCTAATAAATTTCATAAGAATTTTAACAATGAATTAATCAATAATATTGTCCATTACGACCCCACTGATGCTAGCAATAGAAGGCCTTTGGCCATTTCTCGCCAAAGATCCTTTATTTTGCATGCCGTCTATCTTAAAAAATGAAAAAATCTCTAAAAAATATATATAAATTTATATGAAATGTAAGAAAAAGGTTTTAAAACATTTAAAATTGGCCCTACATCACTTTTCGTACCTCTCCCCATTTTTATTCTGTGATTCCGATATTAAATTTCTGCTCTGAATCTCATGGTGCGGGCGGAGTTTATTATTCAAATTTCTGTACTATATCTCTTCTTGAGATACTGTCTTAAGGCGTGGCTTGTTATGTTAAGCACCTGCATCTTCGAGCTTCCTTACTCTCGGGTACCCGGGTTTGTCCACGATAATGTCAAAATTTCTTACTGTTAAAATAAATTAATATTTTAAGTTTTTTACCATTAATTCTTATTTTTAAAATCATTTCTTGTTTTTTAAAGCAGTTTTAATATTTTTAAAATACATATTTCTTTTTTTTTTTTTAATTTTTATGATTTTGACTATATTAATTTATTATCTTCAGGTATTTTGTACGGATGTCCCTAACCACAAGAATATTTTATATTTTCTATCCCTAAACTCTCTACTCTTTAGTTTTTTTCTGCGCCATGAACTCATGAATCCACCCTTCTATATCTTTATTCTCTTATTTGTTTATTTTTTCTCTCGTTGTCATTTTTGAACTTACTGATAAAAACCTCTGACTGATAAAACCTGCCTTGGGCCATATGGTCCAGTTGCTCCATCACCTTTAAAGCCTTTAACCCTTCAGTAGTAGGTTGTTCGGGGCGTCTAAGCTTGTGCCACATCCTCTGTCATGAAAGCACATATATTCAATCAAGGTGTGCGGGCAGAGTATGAAATTTACAATTAAGTGAGATTGAAACAATTTAAGATTTTTTTGAGAAATCGTATTTTAAGTTTCAAAATTTTATTGAAAATACAGTACTGAGAAAAACGCATTTGAAGTTTATGAAAGCAACTTTAAATATTAAAAAAATAAAATACATGTTTTAAATTCAATACACTTTCTTGCTTCAAAACTTTCTAATTCCCAAGTTGCTAATTATTAAAAATACTAGAAAAATGTGTAAACTAATCTTGATGAAAATTTAAAAAGTTTAGGCAAAAAAATCTTGCCGAGATCCATTTTCAAAAAGCACTTCCTCCAACATTTGAAAGTTTGCATATATCCCATTTTGAATTCTAATTTTCCAAAGTGACGTTTTCAATAAAAGTGCCTGTAGTTTCTCAGTGGCATTTATAATTGATGTATCAGGCCCTTGAATTGAAAGAATTATATCGTTCATGTGGTTAAAAATGTCTGCCAGGTAAGCCTATTTACGTATAAAATCTTTTTTCTTGAAATATTCGAAGAGTGAGTTACCTTTTTCTTCTAAAAAAAGTGATACTAGGATTGCTATTTATATTTTTGGCCTTGGCAACAGTAAGTGTTGCTAAGCGACCGCAGACGATTTTAATCGAAAGTTTGATTTTTTTAAACATAAATTCAGCAGGCGATTTATCATTATAGCTTTATTTGTGTTGTTGACAGTTGAAATGTTTTTCCTTTCAAAAATAGGAATTGAATCGTAAACATTTTTGTGTCATTATTTTTCATAACTTTCGACGTGGATTGTCAAGACAAGAGTGTTTCGATGAACTTACACAGTGATAAACCGCCATCCTACAGCACTGTAAAAATTGGTATAACAAATTTAATCGTGGTCGATATTCGATCCAGGACGAATCCCGTGCAGGTCGTCCAAAATCCGTTGTTGTACCAGAAAAGATCGATGCTGTCCGTTAACTGATAAAGCAAGATCGTCATGTGACATACTGTGAGACAGAGGCGTCTTTGGAAATTAGTATGACTAGCATCAATAAAATATTGCACGAACAGTTGAGCGTATAAAAAATTTGTTCGCGTTGGATCCCGCATAATCTGACAAATGCTCAAAAAAAGGCTCGTGTCGATTGGTGCAAGAAAATGTTAAAACAATACATTCAAGGTACATCAGAGGCTGTGTATAACTTCTACACAGGTGACGAATCATGGATCTGTGCATATGAGCCGGAAACAAAACCGCTATCAACTGTATGGTTCTTCCAAGACGAGGTAAAATAAACAAAAGTTGTTCGAGGAAGAAGCCCATCGAAACAAATGATTGCTTGTTTCTTCGGCATTCATGGTCATGTGGCAATAGTGGCGTTAGAGCAACGCAGGACGGTCAATTCTGAATGGTACACGACCATTTGTTTGCCAGAAGTCATCGAAGAAATTGGAAAAAAGGAGAAGAGCAGGCGAATCATTCTTCATTGTGACAATGCGAGTTCTCCCACATCGACTCAAACAAAGGCATTTCTGACGGAGCGAAAGATCGAACTGATGGGTCATCCGCCGCACAACCCTGATTTGGCACCCAATGACTTCTTCTTATTCCCACACATCAAAAATAAATTACGTGGACAACGATTTTCGACCAACGAAGAAGCGGTTGATGCATACAAAACACATGTTTTGGAGTTACCTCAATCGGACTGGAAAAAGTGCTTTGAAAATTGGTTCAAACGCTTGCAAAAGTGTATTGATCATCATGGAGAGTATTTTGAAAAACAATAAAACCAATTTCGATCCTACATATTTGTTTTTTCATTATTAGGTCAGAAATATAAATAACAACCCTCGTACTTCTGGCCTCAACATGAAAATTCGTTTCAAAACCCGCCCTCGTGACAGGCAGCACACTTCCGTGCGGTACAGAAGTACCTCATTATTCTGCGTTCATTTCTAGATGCAGTGTTTTAAAAAGACGATGATTAACTGCTCTACTTCTAATAAAATTCACAGTTTTAATAACTATTGACAATATTTCCTTTAAGCTGGTTGGAAGAGTTTTTGTAGCCAGAGCATGTCTAAGTAAAAATCAATGTGTAACTATAACATTAGCAGCCTCGTTTTTTTTTTTTTACCAAATGGGTAAAACCAGATTTATTGCCCAGCATCGTATGTGCTTCATCCGTACAAAGAGAATGAAGTTTTTGTTTAGGGTCGAAGTTGTGTTTCTAAAAGAAAACATTTAAAATCGCTAAAACATCAACTGCCTTTGTATTTTGCAAAAAAGAGGCTCACAAATTAAGAATTCTTCTATGATAGTATCAGCAGATACGTAAACGAACAAAAACAAGAAAATGACTACAATTCGAGATGTGTGTAGTTTCAACTACTTGCATAATAAAGGGAAATGGCGATATTTCCAATTCATCGATAATCTGTTTCAAGATATTGCAAGAAATTTCAACTATGCTTGAATGTATCACTGTTGCGTAATTGACGTTAGTTGTCTATAGTGCCAAGAGATGGCGCCAGGTGTTCCAAAAAAAAAAGAGGAACAGACTGTTCTAAGGAATGTTGTTTTTTGATTTTTAGTTAGTTCTCAGTTATGTAAGTTGTTATGAGTTCTGTTTTTTTTTTTTTGTGTGGTATATGTGTGTGCTTTGTCTAACTGGGAAAAGTGATAAGTCCCCTGTAAATATGTCTTACTGTGTGTGGAATAAAACATAAAAAGTCCTAGTTTGCGTTATATGTTTAAGTTTAGGTGTAGATTAAAGGTCCCATGGCTGTCACTTTACAGTGGATCTCCTATTCCAGCATTACTACCCAGGTAAGCACGCCTACATTGTTTATTTTTCTGGTACTCATCCGTTTGATATGAGCGAAATGAGAAGCTTATATGAGATGTTTTGTGTTATGGTAGATTTTTTAGAATTGAACCTGCATGTAATGTCGGGTAGACATTCCTAGGTTATTTCCTTAATGTTGGAACTTTGTTTTTCTATTAGAGATATTTATTGTTAAAGAGGCTTTGTTCCAACATTAAGTGGCGTCCGCGACAGGATAGTTTAGTATTTTTTTGTAGTTCTTTATTAGTTTAGTTTTTTAGTATTCTTTTGTATTCTTTATTAGTTTAGTCTGAAATCGAAACTGTCTTGTGCTTTTTTTTAGTTAAGGTTTATGAAGTGTATAAAAGTGTATTTTTGAAATTATGGAATCGTTAAAGCCTTTAAAACTTAAAAGAACTGGTTTGCGGAGTTCTTTTACGAAAACGGCTAATGTTTTGAAAGCGGAACTAGGCAAAAAAGATTTTTCAGCAGATTTGCTGCGGGATAAGCAAATTAAATTAGAGAAAGTTAATTTAGAATTGCAAAATGTAGATGAACAGATTCTCAATTTACTATCTGAAGAAGAGAACACCACTGAAGCTGATATAAATGAAGAAATCGAAAGTCGGGAAGTTTATTCAGATGAATTTATTACACTGAGCCGTCAGATTAATGAAAAATTACAAGTATTAGATGGAATAAACGTAGATTCTAAGTCGTGCGATGGCTCTAGTAGTTGTAATAAAGTTAAACAATATAAACTTCCGAAAATAGAACTGAAGAAATTTGATGGACAATTAATTAATTGGCTTCCGTTTTGGTCACAATTCGAAAAGATACATAATGACACTGATTTGTATGAAAGTGATAAATTTTCTTATTTAATTCAATGTATGAAAATAGGATCGCGTGCTAGGGAATTTATTGATAGTTATCCAGTGACGTCAGAAAATTATGAAAGTGCAGTTTCTGCGTTGACTGAACGTTTTGGGAATTCTGAACTTTTAATCGAAGTGTATGTTAGGGAACTAATTAAATTAATTATTTCCAATGTGAAAGCAGATAACAGAGATAAGTTACCACTTGATAAACTGTATGACAAAATCGAAGCTCATTTAAGAGCCTTAGAATCTTTGGGCTTAAAATCGAATGAAAATACGGCATGGCTGTATCCAATGGTGGAATCGTGTCTAGCTGAAGATGTTTTAAGGGCTTGGCAGAGGAGTTCTCATTTTAATCAGCCAGAAGGAAGTGATCTTTCCCGCCTCACTAATTTAATGAAATTTTTGAAGTCTGAGGTTGAAGGCGAGGAAAGATTAAAATTAGCTCGTAGTGGATTCGATGATAGTAATCGTAATGAGGATTGTCATGATAAATCAAGGGGTGAAGTTAAAGGTAAATTTAGATTTAACAAACAAAAGAATGTCCCTACGGCCGCGGGTTTCCTTACAACTAAAGATCATGCTTGTATTTTTTGTAATAAAATGCATGAAAGTAAAAATTGTTATGAAGCACGTTCCTTATCACTTGATGAGAGAATTTCGAAAATTAAAGAGAAAAGATGTTGTCTTAAGTGTTTAGAGCCTAACCACGTTTCAAGATATTGTAAACAGTTTATTAGGTGTTTTTCCTGCGGTAAAGCACATGTAATTCTTTTGTGTCCAGATATAAGAAGCAAAAATGAGGTCCCAATCGATAAAACAGTGGTAGATACTATACATACAGGTACTGCTGGGCAAACTTGTACATCAGAAGTGGCCCTTATGACTTTGTGGGTTAGAGTTTCCAGTGCAAAAATGCAAAAAGATATTAGAGTGCTGTTAGACTGCGGCTCCCAGAAATCTTATATTTTAGAATCCTTAGCTTTAGAAA
>CM063497.1:98784050-98803050 GCA_032207245.1 Pardosa pseudoannulata | reverse complement strand
TTAATTCGGTTGTTCTTTTCTAATAGAAAATATAATAAAATTTTGTATTGCATGAGTAAATGTTTTATATTCTATATTTATCTTATAAAAATACTTCCAAACATGAAATTGAAAAACTATTATTTAGTACACCCCACTAACTATTTTCAGGAATTATTATTAAAGTTACTGTACAAGATCGCTTTAAGGTTAATGTAGAAATTCAAATTAAATTTTGAAAATATTATGCTTTATATTTAACAGAATGAAATACAACTGATTGGCCACTTTCGGATAATTCAGTTTAAGGTTAATACTTTGCAGTTTCTAAAATTTGTAAAAGACTTTATGATCGTGTGCAGGTGTGCTTAAAAGCCTAAGTGTGTCAATGCGGCTACAAAAGTAGTTTTGAGTATAAGTACTAAACAGAGAAGTTCAGGTTAGGGGAAGAATGAGTTCTTGAAAATCTATGTGAAGAAATTAGTTCGTTTCTGCATTTCGGGAAACTAGTTTCAGCACATTCAGGAATTGCAAACGTGTAAGAAACAGTATAAATAGTAACAAATAGATGGCAATAAATATTTCTTAAAGGCTATAAACATGCATATAACTGGAATTGAAAAATTGTTGAACAAAATATAAAGAAAGATTAATTTATTTAAGATATCATCTATAAATTTTTGTATTTCGAATGGGTTTATGAAAACATGTATTCTTATATTGTTTATTTCATAAAAGTTTTGAATAAAATAAATTAATATTATGGTAATATTAAAGATGACAAGCAGTTTTAATACTTCTCCACTATATCGTGAAAACTAATCATTTTGAATAATTTTGGCCTCATGTAATACTTAAATATATCCTACTTCTCGTAACAATCATTTTCAAGAATATTTTTACAATCGAAAACATGTGTATGTGTGTATCCGTATATACATGTATACATACATATATATATGTGTGTGTGTGTACGTATATATGAACATATATGTATATACGTGTATAAGCACACACACACACACATCTGTAATTTTTTTTTTCGTTTGAGTTTATGAATACATAAATTCTAATAGTCTTTTTTTATAGAACTGTTGAATAAAATATATTAATATTATGGTATTATTAAAGATAAGGAGAAGTTTTAATACTTCTCAACTATATCGTGAAAACTAACCAATGTAAATATTTTTGGTCTGATGTAATAATTAAATATTTTCTATCGCTTCTTCTAACGAATATTTTCAAGAATATTTTTACACTCGAAAACATATCTGTGTGTATCCATATATACATATATATGTGTTTATATATATATATATGTGGGTGCGTGTATATATATATATATATATATATATATATATATATATATATATATATATATATATATATATATGTGTGTGTGTGTGTGTGTGTGTGTGTGTTTGTATATATATATATATATATATATATATATATATATATATATATATATATATATATATATATATATATATATATATATATATATATGTGTGTGTGTGTGTGTGTATACACTAGACGACTAGACAGACTTTGTCCTGTTTTAACGCTGTAAATCCAAAAATTGTTAAATGTTTTTAAATACACTATAAATTGAATCTTTTTTATAGAAAACAAACAAGAATGTTTTTTAAATTTATTTATGCAACCACGCATACAGTCATCACAAACGCTATTATATTAAATGAAAATACCCATATCGTCTGTACTGGGATTCGAACCTTAGACTTTTTTTATGGTTGCCCGTGGCGATCAACACTGAGCCACATATACGTTGCAGCGTAGGATTTCGTATGGCATAATAATATTCTCAATAGGCTCACAATTCTGGATTTTTAATAAAAAAACATTTTCTATTAAATTAAATTGTGAATCTAAACCATTCTGGAATCAACCTACTTACATACACAAAATTTCATCGAAATCAGTCCAGCCGTCTAGGAGGATTTCATTTACAAACGCACTGACAGAAGAATTTTATATACAAAGATATATGTACATGCATATATATATATATATATATATATATATATACACACACACATAAGTATATACATATATAAACACACTCACACTAACAAATATGTAAAAATACTAGTGTAAAAATATACACTTTTGTGTATAAAAGAGTATACTTTGTTTGAAAATTATAGAAATACCAAGGTAATGTGTTCTGTGAGGCAGTTGTTATAAGAAAAATTTTCTAAAGAAATTCTTGTGTGTTTGCAAGATAACAAATTCTACCAACATTGAAATTAAAAGAAAATAATTATTCTATAAAATATTTTTGGAAAAGATATGAAGGTTGCTAAATTGGCGTCATGTGAATAATTAGATATAAACGCCTTGAATAAAAAATCTCTAAATCAATCAGATAAATAAATTTTCTCAATGATATTATTTGAAAGCACAGAATATTCAAGAAGATTATCTATTTAACTCTAGATAATATAAATAAATTTATATCAATAAAGGATTAAATAAAAAATTAAAATAGAAAAAAACACTTGGGAATTAAATAAAAAGTTACAATGAATTTTAGAATGTAATAGAAATTAAATAATAAATAGTGAAATGTTAAATTTAGGATTAATTTATAATGCCAGATGTATATAACTATGCAAAATTTTTAATTTATAGTTTATAGTTTGTTATTGAGTATTCTTTTACAGTAAAAAAATCTCATATTACATAATATCAAGTATTTGAATTATAAAAAGTAATAGACTGTGTACTTACGTAAGGCATGACGTAAGACATCTCACGTAATGGGGTGCCTGGATTGTGTTCACCAAGAAGAGGAATCCAAACCTCAGAAGTCTTCTCACAAAGCTAAAGTTTAAAAGAATCGACGGGGAGCAAAAGAATCTCGTGTATGTGTCGTCCTCGTTCATAGCATCCGCGTAGTAATCGACTTCACAAAACGGAGCAAGATTTAACGGCAAGCAGAGGGTCAGTACATTCTTTAAATAACGATAACGCGCTACTTTGCTCAACAAGAATTTCAAGAGTACTTCCCGTGTTAATTCGTACGGAGTGAAAGGTTAAATTTCAAACAGACTAAATAAAACCTCGTAGTAGATATCTTCAAAGTTCTCATCTTGGTTCCTATCGGATTCGAAATAATTCCACGATCGGCGAATGAGTTCGGAATGATCTTGATTTCTACATTTGGGAAAATCCTTTAACCCAGTCTTAAAAAAACGGAGAACTTTTTCAGTAAATTCTGCTTTCGTGAGTTTAACATTTTAGGAATTACTATCTTCGGTGGCACTGCTCGCGCAACTACACTCATGTCCATAAATTAAGGATAATTCAGAATCACACGGAAATTGAGCTCTAAAATAAAAATTTCACCTGTAGAATTATCACACACATCTTGAAGAAGAATATGCAAACTGCAGGAAACCACCAGATGGCGTGGATAGTACGTTACAATGACGAGAGTGTATGAAAGGGGTATATAAGGAATGGTAGCAAAGAAGTAAAATTGTTCACAAGCGCTTTAAAAGCCTTTCAGTGCAATAACCGCATAGTTATGGCACAAAGGAAGCATTTGGATGATTTTTTACGTGGTAGAATTATAGGACTACTGGAATGTGGACGTACCCAGCTAGAAGTATCCGAGGAACTTGGAATCGCCCAGAGTGTCATCTCCAGGCTTTGGCAACGATTCAAACATGATGGTAATGTGAGCAGATGTTACAGCACAGGTCGCCCCCGAGTTACTACGCCGAATGATGACCGGTATTTGGCAGTTACTGCCGAAAGAAACAGACGGAGCACAGCATCAGACCTGTCTCGTCAGCTCTCTTCAGCTCTCTTCAGCTACCGGTACGACAGTTTCAAGGCAGACCGTCTACGGATGCTTAGGGAACATTGGTCTATATGCTCGTAGGCCTGTCAGATGTGTTCCCCTTACCGCAACTCACTGTCGCCTGCGATTATACTGGGCTAGATTGCATGCATTGTGGACACCGCAACAGTGGTCTTGTTTGATGTTTTCCGACGAGTCCAGGTTCAGTTTACATTCTGATTCTCGCCGGACTTTCATATGGAGAGTTCCAGGTACCCGTTACCACCAAGAGAACACCATTGAATGTGTGGGACATGCTTGGCCGACGAATTGCAGCCCGCCAACCCCCTCCCAACTGTCTATCGGAACTTCGGAGGGCATTGCTTGATGAGTGGTGTAATTTTCCCCAAGATCAGATTGATAATCTGATACTCGCGTAGCATGCGTAGGTGTTGTAACGCTTGTATTGCATCGTCCGGGAGACATACTCTGTATTAACCATCATACTAACCATGTTATACTGTTTTCTGTAAACAGGTCCTTTTTTAAAATTTGCTTCAGGTAGTAAAAATTGCAATTTTTATTAATTATGTCAAACATATAGCATCTTTTTTGCTCTTTACCTTTTGTTTAATAAATAGACTTTACAAATAAGCCAAATTTGTTTTGCTTTTGTTCCTTTCATTGCCTAAACTTCATTATCCTTAATTTATGGACATGAGTGTATAAACGGAAGGCATTTTTAACCAGTTGCAGTACAGGCACTTGGTCACACACCTTTAGACAGCACTCGATCAAAAGAAATAAGTAAAATGACTGGTAAGGAACCGGTAAGTTTCCACTTCCGGTTAAATATCCCACACGTCTCCTGATTGGTTCTTACAGATCTACGTACACACCCCTCCCTCTCTACACATGTCCAGCATTCCTACAAACATAATCCAATAATTAATACAATATATAACTAGAAAACCAATTGGGCTAAATATATTAATAAATTTTCGAAATTCGGCAAATAATTAAAAGGGATCTAATCTTTATATAAAGTTTTATATTTCGTTAGAAAATAATTTCTGATGCAACATGCAATACACGCTTTTCTGAAACTTTTTTTTTTTTTTTTTTTTTGTTGTTTGTTTTGTTTTTTTTTTTTTTACGTTTTATAGTTACAAATAAAAATAATCTTTAAAATCCTTTATGATTTGTCCTAAGTAGTTGTCAAAATATAAGAGTAGATGTATAAGTTCTTTAATTTTTTGTTCAGAATAAATTAATAAATCGTTTTCTTCAATCGAAATTCACTTAAAATGATTGTTTTAAAATTATTTTGTCCTAAACAATATTAAAAAATATATTTCTTTGTTCTGTAAAGAAATTCGATTTTTATTACTTGTTTCTTATCCATATTATCTATAGATTAATACTCATCTAGCTTTAGAAATTATATAACTTTGCTATTTCATGTTGTATATTCTTACATTAATATTAGCATAAATTTTTATTTAAACTATTAGTCTCTTCAGTTGCCTCAGTAGAGTTGCTGAGCGAGTGATTATTTAATAGCCTCCAGTTCTTCCTGCAGGGAAATAATGTACTGATTCCGAAGCAATTTGGTTTTCGTAACCATCACAACACTACTCATCAGATGCTTCGTGTAGTAGAACTAGCTAGCGAGGGATTGGAATCACGCAAGCCAACTGGTTCACTCTTTCTCGACATCGCAAAGGCTTTCGACCTCATCTAGCATGTAAGCCTCATTTACAAACGCATTCAGCTTGAAATACCTGATGCTTTAATACACTTCTTACACAATTACCTTTGCGATCGTCACTTCACAGTCCGCATACAAAACACTTACTCCACTTTAACATCTATAACAGCAGGTGTTCAGCAAGGCTCCATCTTAGGTCTCACCCTCTTCAATATTTATATTAACGATATTCCTAGGAATGATTATACTTCCCTAGCTTTGCATGCGGATGACACAGCTATAATTGTTTCATCCCCATACTGAAACTTAGTTGCTAGCTTCATACAGTCACACCTAGACACTCTGGAAGTCAGGTTTCTTAAATGGAAAATTAAAGTTAACCTTACTAAATGTCATGCTATTTACTTTACTCGTACTTATAAAATTCCCCTAGACTATATCTAATCAACGAGGTAATTAACTGGCAAAACTCCGTAAAATATTTAGGTGTAACTTTAGATAAAAAAAACCTAACCTGCGTCCTCACATAACGGATATTAAAATTAAAATGATAGGAAATTTAGAAAACTTAAAAAAGCTTTTTAACAGTAAACACTTAAATTTTAAAAACATAATTCTCTTATATAAAACAATAGTTCTACCAACCTCTTCTTATGCAGTCTCGGTCTGGTCGTTTGCCGCGAAATCTAATTTGAAATTAATAGAAAAAAATTCAAAATAAATTCTTGAGGCGTATTAGAGGCGCACATCGATTCTTGTTCAAAGAATTAATAAGACGCGACTTTAATATATTAACTGTCAAACAATATTGTGTGAAATAATCTAATAATTTTTATAATAAAATAACTAGTCTACCTAATAAAATAATTGCAGAACTCCCAGATAATGATTATAATAACTCGAGTAACTCTAAGCTGCCGCGTGCCATAATGCTTTTCTGACAATAGATTCTCTACCTTTAATTACCCTACTAACTCTTATTACTTCATTCCCTGACCCTCTTATTATATGTTGTACCTTAAAGTAATGTTTTGTATTACAAACAAAAAATAAATAAATAAATAAATAAAATAAATAAATAAAATATTATGTGTATTTTTATTATTATGGAGCAGGATAGTGTGCCTAACTGTGTTTGATGTTTAATATTTGGCCGTAAGACTCCATCCAGTGTTTCGCACCTTGTATACTAACCACAACTTTCTTTTCAGGGTGTTAATCAGATATTTTTTATTTTTACAGGTACTTACAACAGAAGTTACAGCTCTCACCGATTTCTCCTTACCCACCTTCTAATGACTGGCACCTCTCAATTACTCTTTTTCTAAATTTTTAAACTTAATAGTACCTTACAATTTTTACCCTGCTTACCTTTAGAATCGGGGATAAAGCCGTCTGGCTAAGGAACCCCATAACTGTCCGCTTATATCGGAGGACAGGTCTCAAGACTTCACACCAGCCCTTACGCTTTTCCCTTACCCACTTTTTAATGACCGGCATCTAAATTACTCCTTTCTAAATTCATAACTTTATTTTGTACTTAACAGATGGTCGATTACTCTTTACCTTTCGACCGGAGATAAGGCCTTTTGGCTAAGAGCCCCATATATAAGAGCTCCCATATAATGGGAGGAAGTTTACGAGAAGCAGTTCTTGCAACGCCGATCTTGTAGAAGCAGATCACGACTCCCTCGTCTTGACCACTGTTAACAACTTCCTCAGCACCCCTCCGAGTTATGTTATTGAAAAGGCTAGCCTTGATGAAGTTAGAGAGGCAATTAACAAGCTGAAGAATAGGAAAGCTCCGGGTATGGACGGTATAAATAATCGTTGCATCAAGAACTCCCCCCCCCCCCCCAACGTCTTAATATATTTTACCACCATTATCAAAGGAATAATGAAGCTGAAGCATTTTCCAAACTGCTGGAAACCAGCTATTGTTTGTCCCATTCCCAAACGGCAGTGTAAGTCTCTCTAACCCCAGCAATTATCACCCTATCTCCTTACTTAGTTGATTCAGCAAAGTTGTAGAGCGTATAATGCTCAACCGCATACAGACTTTATTAAACATAAATAACACGATTATTCCAGAGTAATTTGGCTTTCGCCACCAGCATAGCACAACACATCAGTTACTTAGGGTTGTAGAAGTCGCTAGCGAAGGTCCGCAATCCAAAAAGCCAACTGGAGCACTCATTTTAGACATTGCAAAGGCTTTCGAAAGCATCACGCATGAAGGACTTATTTTCAAGCTTATTCAGCTAAGTGCCTGATGCAATTATACATCTTATTTATCACTATCTTTGGAATCGTTCTTTCAAAGTCCGTGTCAACAACACCTATTCGAACAACAAAACAATAACTGATAGAGTTAAGCAAGGCTCCATTCTAGGCCCGACTCTTTTTAATATTTTTATTAATGATATCCCGTAATGAATTAACTTCTCTTACTCTCTACGCCGATGACACGGCAATTTATACTACTGCCCACACATTAATTGCGTAACTTCTTTTATTCAGCATCATATTTATGCTCTGGAAAAATGGTTCATTAAGTGGAAAATTAAAATTAATACTACTAAATGCCAAGCAATATATTTTAGCAAAACCTATAAAACTCCACCTTGGTTGTATTTATACGACGAGGCAATTAAATGGGGTAACACGTTTAAGTACTTAGGTGTAACTCTAGATAAGAAACTGACATGGAAAAAGCATGTGAACAACGGGAAGAATGCCATGAATTACAGGATTCGTAATTTCCGTTTATTGCCCTGTGGCCCCCAACTTTCAATTAGTAATAAGCTTTTGCTGTACAAAACTGTGGTCTTACCTGCTGCTACTTATGCTGTCCCAATCTGGTCGTTTACATCACGATATCATATCGAAGCTATCAACCGAATTCAGAATAAAACTCTTCGGAGACTTGCTCAGGCCCCCAGGTATCTCACCAATGATATTATTCGGAGGGACTTGTGCATTGATTCTTTTAAGAACATTAGCACCATTATTTCTTCAAAATTCTATGCTAAGATTAACTGCTTGCCTAACCCGATCATAGCCGAATTACCAGACTATGATCACCGGAAGGCTAAGCATAAGAAAAGGCCAAGAGCCGCCATGATTCCTTAACTTTTAATTTTTAACCAAGTTCCATTACTAATTTCTCCCCTTACACTTGCCTTAATGCGAGGCCATCCAATAGATGGCGCCACAGAACCTGATCTGAGCTCCTCTCCGATCGCTTCATTTATCTATTTCTTTACCGCGCTATTACTCCTTCCTTTCCTACTGCAATGTGCAATTTTGTGTAACTTTTTCTTTCACTTAGTGCTTCTCTTTTCTTTTTAAAAACTGAAAAAAAAAATATAAAATGTCTTAACTGTAAAAATGCTTCGCTATCCCTAAATTTTCTTTTATTTTAGCTATCCCTAAACTTTCTTTTTTTATATAGCTATCCTTAAACTTTCTTTTATTTTTCTTTTATTTTATTATCTTGTATTTATTTATTAATGTAAACTTAATGGGCCAATTGTTTGATAACTTTAAATCTGTTAACTTACCTAAAAGACCTGCATTTTTTATATAATTTTTGTGCTAATTTTAAAGGACACTAGATCATGAATTTGTAACTCTCACCAATTGGGGATAAGGCCTTCGGCCCAGGAACCCCAAACAATCTACAACCTGCAGAGGTTATTTTAAAGTGAAAGTAAACCTCTCTAGGAGTCGTACACTCAAATCCGTAGAGTACGGTCTCAATCTCCTTATGCTATATGTAGATCTAAAAAGTGAGTTTTATACAATATCTAAATTCATCCGGGCTTGGCAAACTTCATTGGCGATAAAATGTCGACGCCGAGGTAAAGTCTCACAGAACTCGGCAAGTTACGCTGGCGTGTTGGTGTTTCCCTATTTGGTGCTTCATTTTTATATTTTTGTTAATTCTATCTTTTTCTAAGAGTGTTTCAGGTAAAAAACAATTATATTATTATTATTATATTTCATTTATTGTTATTTCTTGTTTATTTTTCTGTTGTATAAACAATACACGTGGTATTATTTAAGTTTTACTAATCATCATTATAGCTGTGTTTTATGTAATATATTCTCGTCGTGTGTTATTCTTTAAATAATTTTTCAATGTATCATAATTTCTTTTTTTTATTGTTTCTCAAAATGTGTGTATTGTTATGAAGAGGCCGGCAAGTTTACAAAATATTTTATCTAAGTAATTAAACAATAGAGTGCCAAACGTTATATTAAATTAAACACAAATAACATATTATATCTAAAACCTCTCACTTATACATACACAATTATATTATACACAGTATTCAATTTAAAACACAAACATAAAACATTTTCACTTTGTTTTATCATCAACTAATTACTTAATTATTCATTTTTCATATAATACATAGCAAATCAATTTCAAATTATCTGGCGGAATTACTGGCACTCATTAATTAGGAACAAACTGAAATTTCACTTACCCCAGGCTAGCTGTACATTGACGAAATGCAGAACAAAGGCACCATTAATGTTATGAAGAGGCCGACATAGTGTCAAGGCCAGCCGTGAGTCTAGTGGTATTATAAATGAAAACTAAATCTTTCTGCTGAATTTTTTATTTATGATATTAATAAAGATGAGACTGGAATATGCTATGTAACATTATTTGGGCTATGATGCAAAAGGATGGGGTACACACTAGGTTGATGATCTATCAAAATGGCGTCTATCAAAATGGTGCTCGAAACTCTGACGATCCCAAGCTCCAAGCGTCTTCCTCTGAGCTCTCTCTCTGAAGGGGTCAGCAGATCATCTCTAAAAAAAGTTCGTTGGGGAGCGGGCTGAAGCGGGCTACTCCGTAGCAACAACTCTTGACCAATAGGGTAGAAGGAGGGTCACTCTGCTTTCACCTCTAGGTTGGTTCAACTGTAACTCTTTGTTACATGTATGTTTTTTTATATTTGTTCTAACAATATGGGAGGGGGTTTCCCCCCTCAAAAATAAAAATTTGGCGTGTGGTGGCGTCCATGTTTTTTTTCTTGGGGATCTTTTAGAGAGCGCCAATTTCTGCTGCCAATTTAGTTTAACAAGTTTCAAAAATGGTTTTTTTTTTTTTTTTTTTTTTTTTTTTTTTTTTTTTTTTTTTTTTTTTTTTTTTTTTTGCCAAGATAGCTAAGAAAAAAAACATGGCGGTAAGAAGCTTGTAGATATCGCATCAGTTCCTTTTACGATTTTTCCTTTTACGTTCCTTTTACTTTTTTTTTATCTTTGCCAAGATTGGCCAAAGGCCTTCTTCTATTACTAGCATCAGTAGGATCGTAATTCACAAGATTATTGTTTAAAGCATTCGTTAAGTTTTTATGAAATTTAACAGAAAGATTGTAGATAAAATTTGGAATAGGAAGAATTTGTGATACTTCGTGAACTTTAGTATTTCTATAGTGCCAGGGAGCGTTAATTATTTCTCTAAGAATTAAATTTTGAATAGTGGTTAGAATTTTAACATTAGAATATGTTGCTTTCGACCACACTTGAGCTGCATAGGTAAAAATTGGACTTAGAAAGGAAGTGTAAATGAGTAGCTTAATTTTAGTATACATTTTGCTTCTATATATAGTTTTAACAGAAGTAAAATGTTGCTTCCATGTTAAGTTTTTATCAAGAGTTACTCCTAAATAATGAACGGTGTCGACCATGGGATTCGAGTGTTATTGATATAAGTGGTGTAGTTGACATAAGGCGTTCTCTGCTTGGATGTGAACATAGCTGCATTGCATTTAGAAGTGTTAATCCCAATTTTCCATCGTTCAAGTGATTCGTCAAGAAATTTTGACTACATGTTATGAAGAAGTAATTTATGAATGAGGGCATGTATCCGGATTTTGTCAAAAGCACGAGCAACATCGAGAAAAATTGCAGCAGTAGATAATTTATTTAATTTATTATTAGCTAAGATTTCTGCAATACGGTAGACTAGATGAGAGGCCGAAAGATTCTTACGGAAGCCAAACTGATATGGAATTATAATATTACTTTCGTCTAAGTGATTGTTCACTTTTGCAAGAATAAATTTTTCAGTAATTTTAATAATAGTTTTAAGCAAGCTGATCGGACGATAATTATCTGGAGAAGAATGATCCTTTTTAGGTTTTGGAATAGGGACAATAATTGAAATTTTCCAATTGCTAGGAAAATAACAAAAGGTAAAATATGATCGATGAGGGTATAAATGTAATAAATATATTGAATGGGGAGATGACTGAGAGCAGTATTAGTGATGTTTTCTTATCCAGGAAATTTACGTTTAGGTAAGTGTTTAATAATTTTGACAAGGCAGCCGAATCAATATGAACATTAGTGTTAAAGGAATTAAAATTTTGAATAATGTTAATACTATCGGAAACCTCGTTGGTCGTGTTTACGTCAGAACCTGGATTTATGGTAAAATTTTGAGCTAACGTGCTGCCGATTAAGTTACTTTTTTCTTCTGCAGTATAGAGTATATTATTAGAATTTGGACCTTTTAATGGCGGAATAGGAGTGTACGAATTTTTGAAGAGTCTGGCAGACTTCCAGATGGAATTGTTAGTGGGGTCCAAAGAAGTTAAAAAGTTATCCCAGTCTTTATTAGATTTATCTTGTATATAGCATTTCAGATCTTGTTGTGTATTATTCATAATTCTTTTATTTAGTGGAGTTTTATTACGTTGCCAGGCTTTTCTGGCCCGATTCCTATTATTAATTAAAATTTTAAGGTGTCTGTCAGAGTGGCGTTTGTCTGCGTCAGGAATGATAGTGGAAGCAAAAGTAATACTGTCATTAATAGCAGAAGATAATTTAGTAATAAAAAATTCAAGATCATTAGTGTTTTCAATATTAGGGAGGGCAAAAGATTTAGAATTAAGATGTTCTTTGAATTGCTTCCAATTAATAAATTTCTTTGGAGTAAAATGAGTAAGGGTTATTGCTAATAAAGATTTTTAAAAGAACTGGATTATGATCTGATGAGAGGTCACAAATAGTTTCAGTATTTAAAGAATTTGGAATACATTTAATTAAGGCAAAATCAATAACGCAACTGCTATTATTTGTATGGTGTGTTGCTTCTCTAGGTGTGAAAATATCAAAGTCTGAGTTATCAGAAAAGTTATTATTACTTGTCCATATGCATTATTACAGGTACAATACCAGTCCCTATGCCATGTGCTAAGATCTCCAAAGATTATAGTATCATTACTATCTCTTAGAAATAAAGTATTGATGTATAAAACAGTACTGTACAAAATATACGCAGCACCGGTCTTGTCATTTGCTTTCGCGGCTAACTTAGATATTTTAAATCGTACCCATGAGTTACTCATAGGAATAACAAGAGCTCCGCGTTACCTACGCGTGGGATCATACGACGTGATCTCAACATCATAACTTTTAGAAATATTTGCCTTAAAATTTCCATTAAATTTTTTGACAACGTTAATGATATCAACAACGAAATTATTGCAGAGCTACCTGACTATTATTTCAGGGAATCCAGGAATCGTAAGGGGCCTAAAGCCGCCATACTTCCCGAAAATCATTTTATTTTCCAAATTTTTAAGTCTATTCAAAATTCATATTCCAGATTAGTTCTCCGCGCCGATATGGCGCCACGATGACGCTTGCTACTCCTATTCAGGTTTGCTTTCCTATCAATTCTCTACTTCATCGTTTCTTTCCGCTATCATTTTAAACTTTCTTCTTTTAGTTTTATAAATTTAATTTAATTAATTAATTATTGTGTTACGAACTCATGAATCCCCCATCCTATCCTTATCTTTCATCTTTTATTTGTTTTTGCTCTGCTCGTTGTCAGTTTCTCTGCTTAATGTAAGAAATCTCTGGATTTGAGGACTAGGCCTAAGTAATCCAGTTGACCCGTCATCTTGAAGATCTTGAATTAATTAATTGATATAAAGAAATTATAAAAATAACTTTTTTTTTTTTTTTTTTTTTTTTTTTTTTTTTTTTTTTTTAGAAATTTAATGCTTGCATCAGCATAAAATTTCTCTATCCTTTTTAAACTTCCTACTCTTTTTTAATTTATTTAATACTTTATCTACTTTATTTTTATATTCCTATCTAGGGCCACACTGTCTTTTCACCTTTATGTAATTTTTAACCTAATAATTGTTTAACCTTTAAAGTAACTCCCCTATCCTTTATAAATAATATCGCCTTTAAGTAGGAGGTTGTAGCTTCGAACTAAGAAGCAACGAACGAACAACATGTTCAGCACAACAACTATCAGCATAAAATTTCTCTATCCTTTTTAAACTTTCTACTCTTTTTTAATTTATTTAACGCTAAACATACCAAGTAACGGGTCAAATGACCCATGAGATTTATGTAAAAAATGCGATGGGAAATTAATTAAAAATTCTTATTCTTTGTATTTGCAATACATAAAAATTGACAATATACAACTTTATTTAATTATAATAAAGTTTATTTGTTTATTTCCTTCCAATTTTCATATTTCATACGTTTATAATCAGCAAAAATAAAGTCTGATCTTTTGACCGGCTATGGTAGAAATAGGTATGTATTAAGTGTTGGTATGTTTAGTGTTAATACTTTATACACTTTATTTTTATATTGCTATCTAGAGCCACACTGTCTTTTCACCTTTATGTAATTTTTAACCTAATAATTGTTTAACCTTTAAAGTAACTCTCCTATCCTTTATAAATAATTTCACCTTTAAGTAAGAGGCTATAGCTTCGAACTAAGAAGCAACGAACAAACTACATGTTCAGCACAACTGTATGCCTCACCCTACTACTTGCTCAAAAACGACGCTTAAGCTGTAAAGCGAAAAGCGTGCTTATTGAAGCTTGCGATTTATTTGTTAAAAGCGAGTGTTAATACAAAAACTTCTATAATTAAACATTTAACCTGTAAAAAAAAACTGGTGATATACAAGATTTTCAACAAGTATTACAGGTTCAATAATTTCGGCTGTTAACTAGTTATGCTAAAATAAAATCCCGCGTTAAACAACAAAATAATTAAAATACAACTTTTCTCTCAATGTCTACATAAGGAGAGAGCAATTTAATCTATCAAAAAACCTAGACTTTTAAAGTGATCATCTCCTCATCATTTTACATCTTTAGAATCAGCCAAATGTTATCTTTTGGAAACCAACTTCAAAAAATATCTACAGATTTTAAGTAGTATTAAAATGATTGTAAATTAGTTAACTACAAAAGTTTGCTGTACTTCGAAAGGAAATGTCCCATCCTGTTTGTCTCTTACCTTCTATGTTAATGATTAGCTTCTCATTATTATTAGGTCCCTCCCACCTGTTTTTGGCATAAATTAGCTGTTTAAAAATTTGCTATAATTTGTTAGTTTCGATTACTGACAATATTTACTCTTTTTGGCAATAATTAGCTGTTTAAGAAATTTTGGTCTTGTTTTGTTATAATTTCTTACTTTCGATTACTGACATTATTTACTCTTTAAGGCAACTTATGTTGGTCCTCTTCGCAGCTTTCAAAATGCCAGACAATATGTACCTATGTATAGATCAAAAAAGGTATTTGTAACGTACATTTTAGAGTAAAAAAAAATGTAAATTATAAGAAATGAAATCTAAATAATAAACAATATGTTCGAAATTAAAAATTTTAAGAATTGAATGTCTATTTATTTAAAGTATTAAATAAAATAACAGTAAGGTAACATAATACGAAAAAAAAATTAAATATACGTTGACAGAAAAACATCGTCTGAACACAAAATAAATAAAATTTTGTGAATATTTGAAAACAAAAATGATAGAAAAGAGATCAGTTATTAGAACAAAGCTTGAAAATGCTAAGACTAACAATATGTAACATAATTTTTTTAAATAACCAGTAGAACATTAGCGAACAGAAAGTAATAAAACTCTTTCAATATTTAAATTAAACATACTGGAAGAATAAAAAGATCTGCTGCTAGAAAACCATATAAACTACACACACAATAAAGCAATAATAATGTAATTCAAAAGGTTAAATTTTATCGTATTTGAAAATTAACACACAACACCATACACTTTCAAACATTAGTTGTCCAAAATGTTTCCCAGTCCCCATAATTATACTTATTTTGCTAATACATATATGAAGACAAAGCATCTTAACTACGACAGCACTTTATTTATATTAGTATAGGTGCACAACAGTGTCACTCTTTCACCTTCAGTAGTCTTTTTAATGTTATTGCTAACAAAGTACTCATAGATTGATGCACTACCATTGATAGCAAACCCAGTACTAGAGGGCTTGGCGCAGGGAGTACTGTTGCCAATTCATTGTATGTTACCTTCAGTAGTAGCCAAATATGTAGGTGTAACACTGGATATGAACTTGGAAGTAGAGCTTTACTCGGTCAAAGATCAATATAGAAACGCTAAGCGAGATCTTTACCCCTTAATTTCTCACCGAATGAAAATCACTATTCGAAATAAGCGGTTCGTTTACACTTCCTTCCTACGTCCCATATTAACCTATGCAGTACCACGTGGTCGTATGCAACATATTCTAATATTAAAACTTCCTTCTATTGGACTTCCTTCTATTCCAAAATTTATTTATAATCTTTCTAATAAATTTCATAAGAATTTTAACAATGAATTAATCAAAAATCTTGTCAATTACGACCCCGCTGATGCTAGCAATAGATGTCCTTCGGCCATTTCTCGCCAAAGATCCTTAATTTTGAGTGCCGTGTATCTTAAAAAATGAAAAAATCTCTAAAAAATATATATAAAATCTATATGAAATGTGAGAAAAAAGTTTTAAAACATTTAAAATTGGCCATACATCACTTTTCGTACTTCCCGATTTTTATTCTGTGATTCTGATATTAAAATTCTGCTCCGACTTGCCTCTCCATTCTCATGGTGAGGACGGAGCTTATTATTCAAATTTCTGGACTGTTTTTTTATCTCTTATTGATAAATTTTATTAAGGCGTGGCGTGTTATGAAAAGCAGTTGCCTCGGTTCTGCACCGGATGATGTCAAAATTTCTTAATGTTAAAATAAATTAATATTTTAATCGTTTTAGTTGGAAATAAATATCCATACTAAATTCTTTTACATTTTTCAATTTTCAAATTATAATCCCATTTTAAAGTCCCGGTTCGAGCATGAAATATGTCAAAGACAACCTAAATAGTGATCAGTAATGAAAAAGTCATCCATTGCATCGCTTTTGATCGCCGGGAGAGAATCATTCGAGTATTTAAAATGTGTTGATATTATTATATACTAAATAAAATTAACTAGTCGACATTACTGAAGAGAATCCATCTGGAACATATTAAAGAAATTTGATAAACTAAAATTATTTACATTGATATTTACAGGATTCTCAATATAATTATAGACGATGGCATTAAATTTTAACATATCGCTAAGTTTGCAATAGTTCCGAAAGGGAAGAATTTTTTTTTTTTTTTTTTTTTTTTTTTTCAATACAGCAATCAGCAGAACTGCTTTTTCGTATCATGCCTATTAAATGCTCTGTTCTTTAATTATGCATAAGAAATTATTACATTTAATAGTTAGAGTATAGAGTTATATAATTCTTAAATTTCTTGATATCTTACATTTTGTTTATTATTTAGGTTTTAACTTTAATATTCTAAAATATTTTACTTAAAGTGCGCTATTTTAATTATTTTTATTTATTATTTTACTTTAATTATTTTTATTATATTTTTTTTAACTGACCTACGTATTATTACATATTTTCTGTTGGGGAATATTGGGAAAAGGAGAACGACAAGTCGCCAAAAAGAGTAATGTCGAACTATTCTACATTTGAAGGTATACGGAGTCCCTGACCGGTACCGTCGAGAGAGACCTTTTCTGTGTCATCCTTTTCTTTATAGGGCTTTCTCTTGTTCCATTGGATTCTTTAGACAAGTAGCTAGGACATCCTGGAAAAATAGTTGGAACAGCCTTCCTTTTCAAACGCGACTTCTTTAAAGGCTCACTAATAATCTGACCCTTCTTCTCATCAAATGCCGAAGACTCCCACTCAATATTTTCTGTCTTGAAGTGTTTTTCGCAAACCTGTTAAAAAAAGAATTCATTTAAATATATACATAGTACAAATTTTATATAGTAAAATTGTTTCATCACTTGAGAGGTTAGTTATTATGTTCATAGAATGAAGAATTTCTATAAAATCCTTCCTAGGAATTGCTGTAATCCATGCATTTTTCATTTCAGAATCCCGAGGAAATGAAAATACATGTACTTTATTTTCTTTATCATAATTTCCACGACATCCAGGGACACTGCATTTATTTACCATTGTGAAGAACAGCTGAAAATAATTTATCATAAAAAATTATAAACTGCATTTAAATATATATGAAAAAAAAGTATTTTAAAGGAAGGACAATAATTTTAAAATATCAAAGTTCAGATAGTAATCAAATTACAATTTGAACTATTACTAAATTTTACTTTTAATGAAGAAAATGTTTTTAATATATATCGTTATCACACTACTGTGCGAATATATTTATATATAAAAATTTGACGACATCTTCCTTGATTAAATAAAATTTAAATTCGAGTTGAAATATGTACCAAACACCCAACTAGTTAAGCTACATGCTATTTATTACGAAACAATAAATTCAGATAATAAAATACGAACTATCATCAACTATTATAAGTTAAACACGTAAAAAAAACTTATTTAAAAAAATAAAAATAAAAAATATCAATGTTAGGTGAAAATCAAATTCCAACTTGAACTCTTATTATATAGTATACATACATACAGAATATATACAGATATACACACACACACACACACACACACACACACACACATATATATATATATATATATATATATATATATATTATATACATATATATATACATACATATATATATATATATATATACATATATATATATATATATATATATATATATATATATATATATATATATATATATACATATATATATACATATACATATATACATACATATATATATATACATATATATATATACATATACATATATATATATAATATATATAAATATATATATATATATATATATATATATATATATATATATATATATATATATATATATATATATATAAAGAGAGAGAGATAAATATTTGGTTACCTTTCATCTGATTGAATAAAATTTTAATGCTAGTGGAAATATGCAAAAATAAATTTAATCTTTATATTACAGTATTTTGAATTCATTTAAAGATTTAAAATTAATGTTTTAAACAATCGGGGTTCCATGCCATCTACTTTATAAGGTACAATTAAAGCTTTACAAAACAAAACAAAAAAATAATAATTTATAAAACGTTATAAGAGCAAACATGTCATTACGTATATTTCATGATTTAAACAAAAAGTTAAAATTAGCTATTGAAAAATCGTAATAAC